>VXAL01002449.1:55474-81902 GCA_013399475.1 Chauna torquata | reverse complement strand
TGGGCCGGGAGCTGCTCCCCGGCCGCTCCCCCCCAGCGTGGCCGAGCCCCTGGCGCCCGCGCTGCCCCCTCCGTGCTCCCCCTTGCACCTGGAGGAAGGGGGCGAGGGCCGGGAGGCCGCTGCGCCAGGGGAGGCCAGCCCGGGGCCTGGGCCGCCCCGCAGGGCTGGGTGCTGGCGCTCCGCTCGCTCGGCTTCGTTAGGAAACGCTGGCGTGTCCGAACCGCGGAGGGCAGCGCATGTAGTTGTGCAGGCACAGCCAGAATGCCGAGTCCGGTCAGATAGGAGCAACGCGCTGAAACGGGCTCTGCCCCCTCCCAGGGGAAGGGACAGAGAAAGAAGCTGAGCGGGGTGACGGGTGACCGCGGCACTCCGGAGGGCTGTCGGCCGGGTCTAAAGGAGACACGCAGCGTTCAGCATCGTACCGTGTTTGCTCAGTTTTGGGGAACGAAGTTTTGTTTGAGGAACTGTCTTTATTAAAACTTAGCGGATGACAGTGCTTGTCGAGATCATTGCTCTAGAAGAACTCGTGAACTGCACCAGTAATTTCCTTGTCCTAAGGATCCGTTAGGACAGCTCTGATGCACCAGTGTGCTCTAGGAGCCCTCCAGATTTGGATCAGTTCAAAATTAGTTAAAAGGGAAACTCTTGCACATTTAATAATGTCATTTTGAAAATACCTTTTGCTGTTTATATTTAACAATTTTGCAAACGTTTGAGGTGAGGTTTTCATTTAAGCCAGGCCAAATACAGTGCTTTGTGAATCTCTTTGCCTGGCACCAGTTACTGCTGTTACACTTGTTACACTAACATAAGCGCTGATACAGAACGGAATGGGTAAACGGAACTGTTTGATTTAAAAAAAAAAAAATGGGTGTAATGCAATTCATGTGTGCTGTTTTAAGCAAGGCAAAGGTATTGGTCATGTTACCTCTGCTCAGAAACTAAATCACATTTGGCTGAAAGAGAAGTAAAGCTCTTTTTGCCTCAATGCTGTATTTAGTGAAAAGAGGGAGAGCAGAGACAATTACCTCTAATTCTTTAATTTTGAGTGCCTGTGATCAAATTAAAGTGGGATGTAGGGCATGCCATGCTGTTATACTTTCTGACTTAAAATTTTAACAGCTCTGTCACTCATGCAGGTTTTATTTATACAAGTCAGTTCTGTTGTATGTATCAAGCACTGCCCAAAACTCGGTGAAGAGCTGTGTATGTCACTTCACGCATAGGGCAACGCTTGTCTGTCACGAAGTTTGAGGGCTTTGTCTTACGCTGAAGAAGGAAACTTCTTTCATCTCAGGTAATGCCAGATGTCAGTTTGGGGGAGTGAATAAACCAGGTCTTGAGAGCTGGTTTATTGCAAAAAAATCTGCTGACTTCCCTGACGTGCTCCCACTTGATGTCGTTCAGATGCTCTAAGAATCCTTGCTGTGTTGGAGGCTGGTGTTGAAGCAAGGGGATACGTGTCCCAGAAGAGTTTTATCTTTTTGTCAGACATTGGCCTTGGTGCCGGATGAGTGTGTATCTGTGAACGTAACCTTGGTGTAGCTGCAGCTCAGCAGGAGTTCTCCGTGAAGGGTGCGAGCGCTTCCTCTTCCAAAACTGTGTTACTGCTGGGCAGCTCGTCCAGTGGGCCTGTTTTGCCTGCTTGATCCCAAAGAGAGTTTGGAGGCTCCTGAGAACTGGATTTGGGTGGGAAGGCAGCAGGGTGACTGGTTGGAGGGCTGTAGCTGGCTTCCTGTTCAGAGCGTTCCAGTATGACTCTTTCCTTCTCCTTCCCAATGCCAGGTTCCTGCTCTCTGGCAATCTTCATGGTGGCTCAGTGGTTGCAAGCTACCCCTACGATGACTCTCCCACACACAAGCCCACAGGAGTCTACAGTAAGTCGGCTGATGACGAAGTGTTCAAATATTTGGCGAAAGCTTATGCATCAAATCACCCCATAATGAGGACTGGCAAACCGAATTGCCCTGGCGAGGAGGGAGAGACCTTCCAGGATGGCATCACGAATGGTGCCCAGTGGTATGACGTGGAAGGTGAGTTGTGCTGGTGAATCGCTCTCACTGTTAGCTTGGGTCACGTAACGGAGTCTTATAGAAGTAGTTTCTTGCTCCCACTGAGAAGTGACATGCAAAATAGTGGTGATTATCACTGAGGAAAGGATGGTAGGTGAAGTGATATTTTTAGCTTGAAGTGTGTTCTAGCAGCTTGAAATGACGCAAAGTGGCATCACGGGCACACCAGCAAGTGCTTGGTGAATCACAGTTTGGGAGATGTTTGTAGCAAATAGATCACAGCAAACTGGAGGGCTCTTCCTTGACCTTGTTAGATGCTGGAGAGTTATCCTGCACGCAGGAGGCTTCATTTGCCGAATAAACTGTCATAAGAACTCAAGACAGTTACTAAATTTTAATGATGATACAGGAAAGGGGGGGAACTGTTGTTAACACACTGAAAATCCAAGCGGTATTAAACTGAAACCAATATCAGTATTCTGCGAGGTTTTTTTGACCTCTAAACTTGTAAGTTTTGTAAATGATTATAAAGTAGCCTGCTGTAAAACTGTAGAATTAGGTAAATGCGTGGTCTGAGCTACCCTAGCTGCTCTCCCTGGAAGCGGGTGGGGAACTTCTTTATGAACTGCTCTGCTGTCAGACTTGTGCGGAGGGAGACAACCAGCACGGCCAGTGTTTGCCCCTCAGCGTGGCGGGATCTAGAAGGGATCCAAAATCCTGTCTGCTGAGGCTCCTAGGAGAGCTCCTGTTCTCTCCACTAGGCAGCTGCACTGGGAGGTAATCTGAAGATAGCAAATTACCTCCCAGTACCAGTAGTCTGTTTCTGTGTGGAAGTGGCTGGCCTGGCTCAGCCACACGCTGGGCTGCTCCGTGTGCGTTGGTTTTGCTGATGACGAGATTTAAATGACAGTTTGTGATGAGATGCTCTCTTGGAAAAGACTCCATGAGCTACTGGGAAGAGAAATCTTGGCTGGGTCATTAGAAGAAATTACACCATTACCATGCCCCCTCTGCGGAAGTTGTACAATCATGGATTCGCCAGGCAGCACAACAACTTTTGTGGTGAGGACAAAGCAAAAATCTTGCATAATTGATGTGAAGAAGTTGCATTGCTTTGCTGTGTCTGGACTGCCCTGCTTTCCCTCGTGCTAGTGCTGAGGGATAATGGCAGGAGTGCTGAGCAAGCAATGAAGTCAAGCGTAGTTTATCCATAATAGCTTACTGTTTAAAGAATTCCGGAAAGATGGTGTCTCTCCAAAATGTAGGTTTCAGAGCTGAGTCATATGTTAACCCTGAATCCACATTGCTTGGGAAGCAAGGAGAGCGATCCATTGTTAGGCTTGAATACGTCACCTCTGTGCTGGAAGAGGAAGCCCTTATTTCAGCAGCAACTGAATCATTCCTGAAGATTTCACTGTTCAAATAATATGCAGTGTTCAAACAAGATGGGGTTTTATCTTTTTCGTTAACAGCTGTCTCCTTCCCTCCACCCTGTCGAGCACACCAATGCTGGTGTTTACTGGCTCAAGGTTCATTCTGCTTCTGTGGAAAGTCCAACACGAGGAAAGTTTGTGCAATCTCATGCATCTGCTTGTGACGGAACAGGATATCCTGGATGATCTGTGCTGCCCTGTTCTTGTTATCAGCAAACATCTAAATCAATAGGTTTCTTAGCTGCAGCTCTAAGGGTTTCTGCCTTTTTACTGAATTGGGGTAAGTGTGCTCTGAAGGGAGGCTGGTTCAAGAGCTTTTGGCCTGTGTTCCCCTGCCCGCAGAGTGAGTGGCACTTTTCACCACGGCGTTAACTTGTCATCCTCCTGCTAGGATGTGAGATGCCTTGCTAGTGCCAGCCTGCCCTTGGAAGGTTTGCTAGCAGCTGTTGCGCTGGTGTGAGCCTTTCAGGCTGCCTTTGTCTTGTCAACTAGCGGAACAGAGGCTTCGCCTACCTTCCTCTCGCAGGAAACGGCAAGGTGTGAGCTGAAGACTGCTTCGCTCTGTGCGGCCATCGTTGTGGTTTGCACCCTAATAGCCTCCAGCTTTCATCCTCTGCGGAAACAAACCACAACCTTGGGATCAGTGCTGATGGCTACGGGGGATTCAGAGGCAGGGATTATAGGAAGAGTGTGCTGACAGTAACTCAGAACAAAGTGTTGCTAGGGTTGGCACCTGTGCTGTCTCCCCCAGGCCATAATTTCCATCTAGTTGCTGTTTAGGAGGGTGATGGCAGCCCTTGGAGCGCATCCCAGACTGAAGCGTAAACCACAGGAGCTGAGATCCAGGGAAGAGCACAGGTGAACTAACATAACGCAGAGGCCAGCGCATGTGTTTTGGTGTTGTGTGAAGTTACTGTGTCACTGTGGGATTTTAGGCATTAACATCTATTTTCAGTAGTGGATGGAGAGTCAGTTGTATGTGGTTGTGCTCAGACCAAGAGGCCTTTCACAGTGACCGCAGAATTTAAATCCTCAGTAAAATGAGGATGGGGAAGTCCCGGTACCCTCGCGGGAGCTCTCTGGGCCAAGCTGAGCTCTAGTGACAGCCAGAGCACATGGCGAGAGGTGCAGGGCAAGTGCTTGTGGCCTGCAGGTCAGGTTGTGCCAGGAAAGACTGCAGGCTCCAAGTGAACTAAAGCCAGGAAAAACAAAGAAATGAGAACAAAATGTTTCAACAGGTGGAAATTTTCCTGCCACGTTTTATTGTGTGAAATCAAACATGCCGGAAAGCCAATTGCTACAGGATCCATTGTTCTGGAGCTACCAGTTCAGGCTTATGCTGGTGCCAGACCCCATTAACTTTCATTCGAGTTTGCAAACAACCTCTTATGTGTATCAAACAGAGGTGGCAAGTAGAAACCATTGGAGTAATTTTTAAGGTCAAGTGTTCACAGAGTAATATGGCTCCCTGCCACGTGGCTGAATTTGGCTTCTGCGTTCCAACTGCTACAGATAAGCATGTCTGTGACTGGGGCGCTGGTTGGAGGCTATCTCTGTTGTACATGCTCTTACTTTTCCTTCCTTTTTAACCTCTAGGGCTTTTAACTACTGAGTGGCCAGATCAGATCAAGAAAATAATTGGAGTTTTGGGCTGTTTTATGATCCAAGTGGTGCTTAGTGCAGCGTGGGTCAAGGAGGGCGAGCTGTCCTGAAGAGTCCGTGACTGTAAAGAGAGCGCTTATCTGTGGGATGGACATGTTTGCCTTTATTTCATAAAGAGCCCAATTCAGAAAGTGAATTCAGTGTAACATTGAATAGGGCATTTTGTGGGCAGCCTTGGAAGGTCTTTTCTTATTTGCAGTCCCTTCCTAAAAGATATTTGCCTTGCTAGTTTAAATCTGCAACGTCCAGGTGTTTGAGGTGTTTCTGGTGGGGGTGCAGGGAGAGGTTTGATTTAGGTTAGGTACCTATTCACTAGCTTGCGTCTTTACCGTGGTTGCTAGCAACACTTGAGCTTCTGAGCAGCTTTTGGTGGCATCAAACTTGGAGCAGTTAAAATGAGTACTGAGAGCAGTGGGTGCTTCTGGCATCACTCTTGTGGCCTCTGTTTCCTGGGCACGGCAGAAGGCAACTGCACAATGTGAGCTCTGGTAGAAGATTTCAGCCATGGTTTTCTGCGATATGCAGAGTTATCTGCCCTTGTGGTTTTGTGTTTTCATAAAATTCTTACTGCAAATTTTTTTTTTCTTGAGAAAAGTATTGGCTTGATGGTTCGAGGGTCTGATGCCTCTTTTCAAATCTAACCTGAGCCACTGGGCAGTGCTGCAGGTGCTGCTGTGGTGCAGCTCTTGGGTTGACCTGGGAAGACCCTGCCCTCCTCTTTGAGAGCCGCAGGAAGGCTGCAGGGCTGTATCGTGCTGCTGCTGCTGCTGGAGTTGGAGGCTGAAACCTCACCTCCTCTGAGTTTTAATGATGGCAGACTAATGGACCAAAACATTCTTCCGCCTTTTTGGGGCTCCTGCTGGTGCTTACGCTGGTCTCATGCTACGAGACAATCGGTTCTGTCCACAGAGTAAGCAACTTCTGCTGTGTTTTTAATCGCGTCTCTAGCTTGCTTTCTGCCATCTGCTCTCTCTGCAGAGCAGACAGGGCCTTTCTCTGCTGAGACTTAGCTGCAGGTCTCTTATCTCCTAATGTCTGCTCCGGTGACAGCTGGAATTAGAGAGGTTTCTGCATAGTGCAGCTTGAAAATGGAGTCCTTCCAGGCTGGCCTGAAAGGCTTCTCCTGGCATCTGGTGTATTTATGGTATCTGAATCTCCGGGCTTGACTCGGGAGCTGCATTCTCCTGCCTGTCTGCCTGCTGTGGAGCTTGGCAGGGAGCAGAGGCATGCCTGTCAGCGTGAACTCTGCAGCTCTTGTGCTGCGAGAGGTCTGGGATCCTTGCCTGAAGTACAGTCCTGATGCTCGAGGAGTGGGACAGAGCAGGGGAGAGGTTTGTTCTGGGCAGGACTGATGCTGCATCTGGAAGTGAGGGGTCAGCTCCAGTGCAGGCTCGTGTAGTCTAAATGAGGACTGATCTCACAGATAAATTGAAAGTGGTCATTTTATGACCTTCTGCCAGCCGGGGACTGACTTGCTGTGACTGTAAGCCACTCACTTTTGCTTTGCTTTCCTCACCAATAAAATTGGTATGATGCTTCATTGGGAGGATGAAGCTTTACATGGGCTAAAAGATACCCCATGATAAAAGATGCTGAATAAATGCAACAAATTATCCAGGATATCACCCAAACAGGTAGAATATGAACACTTTAGTCTGACAGCCCTCTACCCAGGGTGTGCCTTTTCTGCTCTGCTCCTTAAATGTAGTGCTGTGCTAATGCTAGGCCACATAGGGGTCTCTCTGTACACCTCCAGATCTCCTGACTAGCCAGGAGAGGCTGTGCAGATGGTATTTGGAAAAATATGTAATTCCATGTGCTGTAAAAATAACTGCCCTACTCTGCAATGGGGCCATGTGAAGGCCAAATATGTGCAGCGGATGCAATCCAAATTTTTGAGCATGCAATGAACTACTTTCTCAAAGAGATGGTTTTACCGAAATTGATGTACCAAGCTCTAATTTAGTCCATTGCTGCTCTTAGTATGGGTAAGCATCTGTCCTAAATTTACTTGAATGGCAGTTGAAGCACTAAATATGCTTCATAATGGCTCTGGTTTACGTATGGATGTTTTCAAATGCATTAGCGTCCTGCTATGAGCAGATGGTTACAGGCTGGCAGATTGTTTCACTCTGCATGGTGTTTACTGGCAAGAGAGCAGCCTGCTGTGGACAACTTTTCTGAGCCTGGTAACAGGAGCCGAGTAAAACTCAGTATGTATCAGTTTCACAGGCCTTATTCCTCTAACCTCTTGAAATGAGCTTTAGAGTTTTGAAGTCCTCAAACACTTTTTGGCTGGGCAGAGAAGTCTCTTTCCTATTTTAATCTCAGCCCATGCACAAGCTGCAGTGCTCTCTTTGTGGTGGGAAGTGACATTTGATTTGCTGCAATCAAAGCTTCATGTTCCCTTAATAGCAAGCTCCCAGAAGAACTGAGAGGAACTGGGACATCTTTGATCCGGTTCCGTCCCTCGCATCTTCCCAGAGGTCTGTTCTTCTGTACCTTAGTTTGTGCTGTCAGTCCACCTCTGTTTTACTTGACTGCGATGGGGCTATTTAATTCGGAACAGCAGTCCCTGACCTTTTTAGACAGTGAGTGCTCACAGCCACCACACTTATTGGAAGACTCCTCTGCTTGGTACAGTGTTGCTGATAGCTTTTCCTGGCCCTGCATTATCCCAACCTCTGCAAATGCCAGGTAGTGCATTTGCATTGTGGCTATTGATCCACTCTGGCTGGTTAATCAGCCAGCACCCCGGAGGGTCACCCTTGTGATGCCGCTTGTGAAAGGTTAGGAAGCTGTTCAGACAAAGCAAGTGAGGTTATTTAGCACAGCACACATGTAGTACTTTGGGCAAAACAAAGCACAGGAGTACAAGGTATGCATTTCTTACAGACTTGCCTGCTGGGATCCCGCAGGCTGGTGGCGTGGCACGTGACACGGGGTGTCTTCTGCTCTCCTTCCTTCTGAAGGTTGTAACCGATAGCGGGCTTCTGCCAGGCAAATATGTAGCTGTTCAGTGGCAAATGGGCTTCTGAGTGGCAGTTTGACTTCCTCAGCTGATCCAGAAGAGAGTTGGGCCAATTTGGCTGGCACTGGTGGGAGCCATTCGGCCAGTGCATGGAGGTCTCTGGGCTGAGTGGTCCCAGGGGCTGCTGTGCAGCTTGGCATGGAGCTGTGTGCGTAGTGCTGGCTGAGGCTGTGGCATGCCAGCCTGCCTGGATTGTAACTGTACAAGGTTGTGTAACCCAGAAGATGTCGTCAGCTTGTGTAGAACTTAGCGTAGCGTGTGCTTTCCGTGTGGACACAACTGCTTGGTTTGCTGGTGGGAATGGACCTCTCGTGTGGCTACAGTCATGTGCTGGGATTTGTCAGGGTGACTGAAACCTGTTTCGCAGGCTTGTGGCGTTTTTGGAATGTGCTTTTTACTATTGAAAGCTGCCACAAATGTTTAGAGGGTTGAATACTTGCAGTCTTCAGCAGCATGCTGAAGTCTGAGCTCCAGATCGTGAGTGTTGATACGTGGGGACCTCAAGTCCTGCTGGTACGTGATTCGTTCCTGTTTGAGAAACAGATTCGCTTGCTGAGGGTTGAATGTAAACTGCAGCAAACAGGGCCAGGGCACTTGCTGGAACAAGGTGACATTTTTCATTTGTAGCAGTAGCTGTGGCTGTGGTTTCTCTGAAAGGCAGGAATAACCAGATAAGGTTAATATTGGGAAACAGCTTTGTGTACTCCTGTTTTCTGGTGCTCACGGAGGTCTGGCTGGTTTAACAGCAAGCTGTCAGGCTGCCCCCAGGTGCTGCAACGTACTTTAATTGAGCCTGCTGCCTTAGAGAGGAAATGTGACAGGAGGCTGGTGACTTGGCTGCAGGGCTCGGGGAAGAGAGCGAGTTTCCCGGTTGGAGTGGGTGGACAAGTCTGTGTCCTGGTCTGCTCTTGCAGGACCTGGCTGTTGCAGAGTCATGGGAGTCCTCAGAGGTGACGGAGGCATCGCTGCCCTCCCAGCTCAGGAGCCGAGTTCTCTGAAAGTGACTTGCTGCTGTTCACTGCATGCTGTCACCCAGGGCCTCTGTAAGACTCTGCTAGGGCTGCTCTAAATGTCAAATAAATGGAGATCCTTGGAAAAGGGCAGCCTGAGGAACTGGAGAAGGGACTATATTTCTTTCATCTCAACTACAGTTTTGCTAAGAGTTTTTTGGGGAGAAGAGCTGTGTTGTCCTTGAATGTGATTTTGGCATGCAGATTTGAGCTGTGACCTCCTCGGTTGATAGTCTGATGTGTTCTTTTGTATCAGGGCTGAAGCTTGCTTTGGGTGGAGTAACTTCTCTTGCAGGAAAACCTTACGAGTCCAAGGGTGGCTTGCTCCAAGCACAGCGAAGGACTGCAGCAGTAATGTTCAGACTCCGGTGT
Organism: Chauna torquata; assembly: GCA_013399475.1. Classification (NCBI taxonomy): domain Eukaryota; kingdom Metazoa; phylum Chordata; class Aves; order Anseriformes; family Anhimidae; genus Chauna; species Chauna torquata. The sequence continues at coordinate 72,382 of VXAL01002449.1, read as the reverse complement.
GCTTGCTCTGCCATCTGGGATTGGTAGTGTCTGGCAGATGTCTTTGCAGTGAAGTAAACCCGCGTGCATTGCCAAGTGCTGTGCTGCTGAGTTAGCTGACAGAGCAGTAAGACCAAAGGGACTGTCTGCAGCTGATTTGAATGGCCCAGTGTGCTGGTTACTGGGAGAAAGAGATCTCTGTCATGTGCTCTGCCCAGCACAAGCTTTCACCATCATCTGATCCGACTTTTCTGCTTAGGTTGTTCACTCTGCCGCTACAGCAGCATCTTGGTGAGGTGCCACAGGGGGCTGAAGGACAGGAAAGAATGTGCATCCTGTGGAGGGATGTCTGTGCATTGCTCTTGTGACATGTTTTGCCTAATTTTCCTAATTTTCTCAGGTGGGATGCAGGATTACAACTACGTGTGGGCCGACTGCTTTGAGATCACGTTGGAGCTATCCTGCTGCAAGTACCCGCTGACCTCCGAGCTTCAGCAGGAGTGGGAGAACAACCGGGACTCTCTCCTTGCTTTCATTGAGAAGGTAGCGCGGGCTGAGACGGGGCGCGGGGGCAGCGTCTGTGAAACTCGTGCGTCCACAGCGGGCTGAGAGCACTGTGTTCAATTGCTCTCGCGGCTTAGTTCGCGGCATGCGGTAACACAACTGCCGCAGTTGCTGCACGGAGGTCAGAGGCTACGAAGCTGCTGCGTATCTGCCACAGTTCTCACATCCTCAGTAACAGCAGAGCTCCTCTGAGAGGGGCCTCGTGTGGTACAGTGTTAGAGAGACTGAGAAGTGCAGATCTCACTACGCAGTGCAAAGTACCTGTGTGGCCTCAGTGCTGTCAATGTCCAGTGACGTTCAGAAGCACTGAGCAGCACAGCTGAGACCTTGGCTTGAAGATCCCTCTTCCGGGCTGTCTCCGCATGCCCACGTATGGGTTGAGTAGGAGACAGTTCAGGCAGGGAAGGGAGGCAGCTGCATTTTGTCCCTCAGTATGGCCTGTAACCCTGCTATGTTCATACTGTTGTGTGCACATGTTGACGAATGAGAGGATTTGCTAGGGAGAAACAGTTCTGAGAAGTTGCTGCCTTCCCAGTGCATGCTGAAATTCCTGTCCTTGCTGTCTGAATCATGGGCCCTAGTTTGTCTTTGCCTGGCAGCTCTCCTGCTCTGCTGTGCTTGGGGATGGGAGGGGAGGGTATTGCTGCGTGAAGATGCAGTTGCACTGATGTAACCTGTCTTCAGCCAGGCCCTTGCGTTGTTTTCCTCAGGTCCATATTGGTGTGAAAGGCTTTGTCAGGGATGCGGTCACCAGGGCTGGCTTGGAGAATGCGACCATTGTTGTTGCCGGTATCGCTCATAACATCACAGCGGGCAAATTTGGTGATTACCACCGACTGCTTGTGCCTGGGACCTACAACGTGACCGCAGTTGTAATGGGGTAATGTCTCTGTGGCAGCCTGCATCTGCACTGCCAACTGCTTGTGTTACTTTACTTGATTTCTTCCCTGAGAGCATCTTGTTGTGTGTTTAAGACACTTGGCTGGAAGCTGCAGCAGTAAAGGACTCCTCTGATGGATTAGAGCTGCAGCTATGTTTGTTCACCCCGTGCCCTGCTGCAGCTGGGAGCTGCTGGATGCACAGCACTTCTGTCACCTTGTTTGATTGCTTATATCGACCTGCATCTTACTTCCAGGACAAAGGAGAAAGTGGAGTAGGGACACCCCACTAAGAGCTTGTGTTGTCTCGAGTCTGGGTGTAAATGTGTCACTTGTCACTAGGCTAGCCCTGTGGTGCACCTGTGGCTTCTTCCCCAGAGAGCTCGTAAACAGGAACTTGTGTCTCTGACACAGCAAGGGCAGCAGCATAGCTGGGTCCAGTGGCAGTGGGATGAGCCCCATCAGCTTGTTTGCTGGTGAATCTCTCCCATAGTCATTAACATCCCAGTGTGTTCAGGCTGGGAGGAGGAGGCTGGAGTGCTTGAGAGGTTGCAGGGGGTTTGGGCCTCTGTTGTGCAGGGCCTCCTTGCTGAAACCAGCTCTTTTTTTTTTTTCTTTTTTTCCCCCACAGTTACACACCAGTGACCAGAGAGAACATAGAGGTGAAGGAGGGAGCTGCAACAGAAGTGGATTTCTCCTTGCAGCCAACTGTGATTGCACCAGTTCCTAGTCTCATGCAGTTCACCGCAGCACCTGTTCCTGCCTCTACCATCACTCCCACTCTTGTGCAGGCAGAGGCCACAAGCCCAACCTCTCTCCATCAACCAGTCCAACCTCTGGACTTCCGCCACCATCACTTCTCAGACATGGAGATCTTTCTGCGGCGGTATGCCAATGAGTACCCCAACATAACCCGTCTCTACTCTGTGGGCAAGTCAGTGGAGCTGCGGGAGCTCTATGTAATGGAGATCTCGGACAACCCTGGCATCCATGAAGCAGGTAACGTTGGAAATTCTTTCTAGCAAGGCAGAAATGCAAATAACAGACCCTTTGCTTTGGGAGACTGTGTGGGCAGAGCAAAAAGGAGTATAGAGCTGGCATCTCTCTGAAGAGAAACTGAGCTCCTCTTCGCAGTATCCTTTTTAGAAAGATCAGATGCAGCGGGCGGCACTAGTGTGAGTTAAGGAGTGTTCCTGGGAACGTCTACATTGGTGTTGGGACTCTGCGAGCAGAAGGACCAAGGGTTCTCCCTGCAGCAATCTTTGTCCTTTTTGTTGTTGTGAGAGCAGAAGGGTACCTTTTAAGTAAATGGCCTCCAGCCTGCAGAAAGGCCTGAGAGTGCAATGCTGAGGATGGTGAAACGTCTCCAAGCTTTAATTTAGTGGTTATAATTGTCTCTTTGGTGTGGCTGTGTGTCTGCAGGTGAGCCAGAGTTCAAGTATATTGGTAACATGCACGGGAATGAAGTTGTGGGGCGAGAGCTGCTCCTGAACCTCATCGAGTACCTCTGCAAGAACTTCATCTCAGATCCTGAAGTGACTGACTTGGTCCGGAGCACACGGATCCACATCATGCCGTCCATGAACCCAGATGGCTATGAGAAGTCCCAGGAAGGTAGTGTAGTGCTGCCTCTGCTGAAACACCTGTGGGGCTTCTAGCTCTGAGAACAACACTTGGGGTTTATGGTACCTCTGAGAAATCTGGAAGCCTTGCTGGAGCAGAAGTGCTCTCTGCACAGGGAGAGTGGGAAGGGACTTGGTGTGTGCTATGGAATGAGTGGGCAGACCCTGCACTGCAGGAAGTGGGTGGTTGACTGATGCTTGAAGTGGTTGGAAAGAGCTCTTATGCTTCAGCAATGCTATATGCTACCCTTGTTTGGGTCCCCTTATGGTTTGTGGCTATCCCAAGGCTTATTTAAAACAACAAAAAAAAAGACATTCCTTTGACACAGCTCATACTTGCTGTGCTTTGGTTCATGCTCTTAGTAACATGTGATGTGAGAGCCAGGCAGTCTGCAGAGCACTTGTCCAAGGATAATACAGACTTTTATTGTGATGTTGAATTTGGCAAAAACATTCAGGGAAGTCCTTTAAAACTGCACGGCTTTTGCAGATTGGCAGAACAAAGCCTGTCCAGAACAGTTTTATGGAAGTAGAGCTCTACTTGGGTTTAACAAAAACTTGTCCAGCTGGTTTGAGAAGGTGAGCTGTGAGGTTTCCATGGTCATGACACCTGGCTGCTGGGATTGTTCATGGTTCACTGAACAATCTTCTGGCCTGGCTGTCGCTGAGGGCCACTGAAAGGGCCCCCCGGACACCTTTGTGCACTCTCACTGGAGGAAAGCGTGGGTGTCCTGTCACTCTGGGGTGCAGGAAGCCAGCACTGTTGCGATCTTTGCTGTTTTCCAATAATTGATAGTATGAAGCTCTTCAGTAAGAGGACACAGCCTCCACAGTGAAGTGGGGACTTGCATAGGGCACAAGGCTGAACACGTGTTTAATTTTCAGGAGACAGAGGAGGCACCGTTGGCAGAAATAACAGCAACAACTATGACCTGAACCGGAACTTTCCAGATCAGTTCTTCCAGGTGACAGACCCTCCGCAGCCAGAAACTCTCGCTGTCATGAGCTGGTTAAAGACTTACCCATTTGTGCTTTCAGCAAACCTGCATGGAGGTATGTCAGCCAGACCAGGCTCCTTCCTCAGCACTGAGGTTTGAGGGATGGGGTTTGCAGGGATATCTCCACTGCAATCAGGGCATGAGCTGAGGAGCTCTAGCAGAGAGCTCTTGGTCCTGAGCATCACTGTGAAGTGGCAGGAGCAAAGGCAGCCAGGTTCTTGCACCAAGGATGAGACCATTTCCAAAGAGCCTACAGGGGAAAAAAAGAGTAAACCAAATCTATTGTTAGGAGGTTGGAGTTCTTGCTGCTGGAAGATGGATCAGAAGCTGGGAACAATTCCCCAAGCACATTTGTAGGGAGCTGAAGAGGCTGCTAGGAGGATCACAACCACTTCTCTGAAGGGAGCATGTACATTGGGCAGTAGCTAGCACGTTGTCTGCTAAGAGATGGGGCAGGCGGGATGGACTCTTCTGTCAGCAGCTGCTCAGCAGCTGGTTCTGTGAATGTGGTAGTGCTGTGGCTGTTAGAGGCTTCATAATATTATAAACTGAAGGGTACGAGATTATAATCCTTCGGGTTCTGTGCCTTGAATTGCATGGCGGAACTATGAAATCTGCTGTAATTTAATTGTCTTTTTAGAGTGATCTAAATTAAGTGTCTGTGTTACAGCTTATTCCCTAGATGGTTTGTCTGCTGGCTTGTAGCTGTGGTAACTTGCATGTGGTTGCTTTGTGCTAATGTTTAATTTTGTAATGCAGAGGTACTGTGTGTGGGTAAGAGGGAGCTGGCAGTTCTCCAGCAGTGGTGGTGTCTGGGGTTCCGCAGTACTGTTGGTACAACTTGCTTAGGGAAAGCTTCAGTAAGCCAGAGATGTTATAATCTGCCAGTGCTTGCAATAAACTCCAGAAGGCTGAAAAGTTACAGCAAGTGGGCCAAGGGGACTGTGCACATCTTAGGAAATTTCTTCCTTTGCTTTCTCTCCTCTGAGAAAGTGATTATTAGGAGGTTGTGCTCATCCCTCCTGCGTGTAAGAGCCAAAGCTTTGATGTGTCGTGGCTGGGGTTCACCTTCCTCGCTGGGTGTGGTCTTCTCTTCCTGTGCTTTTGTTGTCTCTTCTGTCCACTGGGCTTAATGCTACATTTAATGCCAAGTCTTGAGAAACACAAGACTTGGTCCCTGGCGCTCTTCAGAGGAGAAGAAAAACTTCCTCTATTAGGTTGAGGGATCTGTTAAAAAGCATGCAAGTACGAGTCAAATCTTGTTTCCCCTGCAGGTTCTCTGGTGGTTAATTACCCCTTTGATGATGATGAACAAGGAATAGCCATATACAGTAAATCCCCAGACGATGCTGTGTTTCAGCAGCTGGCACTTTCCTACTCCAAGGTAAAGCTCTAATGGGAAAACAGCTCATCCTGCTAGGGTAATTCCTGATGCTGTCACGAACCCTCTGAGCGGACGGTAGAGGATACAGGTGCTGCAGGTGCCTGGTGTTGCAGACTCCTCAGGTCACAGCAGAAGGGTCCTGTGGGAGGCTCTTGTTCCACACGTGGGTGTCCAGTGCGCTCTGTCTGCAGGCATTGTAGGAGGAGAGCTCTGTGCAGGCGTGGGGGCCACAGCAGTGGGTTACGTGCATGTATGTGCTGAAGGGTGGTAGAAAATGCTGTACAAGTGCCAGGAGGAGAGCAAGGATGTCTGTGAGTTGTGTTTGGGTGTGGGACGGTCTGCTGGTGCTGCAGCCTTACAAATGCATACCTGCTCGAACCTCTGTTTGGTAACGCCAAGTGTGTGACTAATGTTAGAACAGAAGTGCCGGTGGCTGTAGAGTACAGTCTCAGCTTCACATGTTGCATCTTGTTTTTCAGGAAAATGAAAAGATGTATCAGGGAAGCCCTTGTAAGGATATGTACCCCACAGAGTACTTCCCACATGGCATCACGAATGGAGCCCAGTGGTACAACGTTCCAGGTAAACAAGAGACTTAAGGTTGACTTTATCTCCAAGTTAATGCATGTGCAACTTAAAGAATTGTCTGATCTGTCACAAACTCTGCATTGGTCAGCCCAGATTACTGGGACTTGCGTTTCTTTTGTAACCTCTTAAATAATGTACCCAAATTAAATCATTCTGGAGGGGAGGCTAGCAGCAGTATATTGGCATGAAGGGCGTTTATAAGAAAGGTGGTTGTTTGTCTGCTATTTTGACATCCCCGTGAAGCCTTAATCTTGCCCTGCGTAAAAGCCTTTTCACTTCAGTATATAATGTATGCTGTAGTTAGTATTTCATCTTTCTCTAGTACCTGATATTTTATTTTATTTCTTTTGAGCTGTGGTATAACTGCCTTCAGAAGACCTTGTCAAAACTTTTTATTGTGTTCCTGTTGTAGGTGGGATGCAAGACTGGAATTACTTAAATACAAACTGCTTTGAAGTGACTATTGAGCTGGGCTGTGTGAAATACCCAAAAGCAGAGGAGCTGCCAAAGTACTGGGAGCAGAACCATAGATCTCTCCTCCAGTTCATGAAACAGGTGAGACACTTCAACCCCTAAGCAATCGTGAGAGCTGCTTCTTGGCGTCTGGATTAGATGTGCCAGAATAAACAGGCTGATCCGCACACTGAAGCGAGTGCTGCTTCCTGGCCAGACTGGGTACCTGCTCCACAGAAATCTTTCCCATCCAAACATGCCTTGATTCCCCCTCTCCCCTCCTTCTCAACATACCAAAAATCTGTAGGGAAACAGCAGCCAGGTGATGCAGGTGTGGGCACTTTATCTACCAATACCTCAGTTTTCCCTAGGCTAGAGAGGCCCTTATGTGCCGTTTCCATCTGGGTCGTGGCTGGTGGTGGTGCGGTGCACCTGGGGCATACAAACAAAGGCGTGGAGCAGAGAGCACTGTGGTGGCATCATGAGCCAAACAATTGCCCATTGTGCTCAAGTGATCTTTGTCCATGTCAGCTGCTGGCAGGCTTAGCCTGAACCCTTTTGGAACGTGTTGCTCCTCTGGGAACGCTGAGCCTCCTGGGTTAGGAGCTGGTGGGGTCTGGGTGTCAGCACTCCCACAGTGGTGTGTGGGGTGGGAGGCAGAGTGAGGGCTGGCACTGAGCAGGGCTCTGGGTCTGTGCTCAGGTTCACCGTGGTATCTGGGGATTTGTGCTGGATGCCATGGACGGAAGGGGCATTCTCAACGCCACCATCAGTGTTGCCGACATCAACCACCCAGTGACCACCTACAAGGATGGAGACTACTGGCGCCTCTTGGTCCAGGGGACGTACAAAATCACAGCATCTGCCCGAGGGTGAGCAAGCCATGGCACAAGGAACAAACAGCTCCACGACTGCCATAGTGTACTCCTGACTTCCCAGTCAAGAGTTAACAAAGTTGTGCTACTCTGTTGTCACGGACTGTTTATCTGGTGTCAGTGTAGAGTCTAAATCCTCCCTTGTTTGGAGGCAGTGTGGTGAAGTAGTTGATAACTTGGTGTCTTTAGGGGAAATTCTCATGCATGCAGCTACCCGTAGAAACTACTTCAACAGCTGCCAAAACCTTGTTGCTCTTTGGGTTAAAGCTGCCTGACTTCTTGTCCTGCCAATCTGCCACATAACCCTGCAACACCTGACCCAAAAGTAGCTCAGTGCCATACTGGGCCTTGAGCTGCTCCCTGTCCTCCTGCCATTCCTGTGTCCCTTTTGAAGTGTTCTTGCTGTTTACTTTTATGCTTCTCACTTCTTTTGGCTGGAGAGCAGTAGCAGTCCCGTGTTGAGTGTCTAGTCAGGAACAGGGATGGCTTGGTGTGTGAGACCTCAACCCCTGACATTTCCTTGTGCCTTCTCTTCCCTGGGCAGGTACGATCCAGTCACTAAGACGGTGGAAGTTGACAGCAAAGGTGGGGTGCAGGTCAACTTCACTCTTTCACGGACAGACACCAAAGTGGAGGAGGGGAAGGTGCCAGTCCTGAACACCCCAGACACCAGTGACCCCAACGAGAAGGAGTTTGAGACTCTGATCAAAGATCTGTCTGCTGAAAATGGCCTGGAGCGCCTCCTGCTTGCCTCATCGGGGAAAGTCTCCCCTTATCGATATCGCCCTTACAAGGACCTCTCGGAGTTCCTCCGAGGACTCTATCTGAACTACCCGCACATCACAAATCTCACCAGGTGAAAACTCGAAGCAGCAATGCTCAGCTCCTCCCTGTGCAGCAGCCTGTGGCAGGGAAGTAGTGAAATGACAAGCTGTGAGCACAGTGCAGAGATGGGGAGCTTGTTCCTCCCCTGAGGAGGTAGTGCCTGAGTTCAGAGGAGCCCCAGGTGTAAGGGCGTGGTGGCAGAGCATTGGCTGCAGGGACCCACGGACACATTCTTGTGCTTTTTCCTTAGACCTCATTTTACTGACTTAAACCTGGGGTGCTGTTAGCTACCCAGGGGTGCCTGGGTCTGACAATATTTGCAGCATATATATCCCAGGTTTCTGCAAAGATTTGCTTCATGCTTTGTTTCCTCCTGTTTCCAAATCCTTTCTGACACCTACCCTGCTAAAGAGTTCCCAGCAAAAGTGATCAAATTCGGCTTACAAATCATGGAATTATAGAGTATCCTGAGTTGGAAGGGACCCATGAGGATCATCAAATCCAATGGCTTTTTTTGATTATCTGCCTTCAGATTTTAATTTAATAGCGCGAGATGTGTTTGAGTTAATGTGCCCTGAGCCAAGGTCTCTGCCCTCCTGCAGTAGACCAGCTGTCTGTAGTCCTCTGCTCACCTGTGAACTGTAGCACTTACCCTCTGTCAACTTTTAAAAGGCACAGATCTGGCCTTTTTGTCCCAGGACTTTGATTGCTTGTTGTCACCAGGCACAACGTGCTCATGTGCTGTCCCTGCTGGTGCCAAGGCTGCCTTTCTGATCTGTGGCCTCTATTGTCCTTCCAGTTGCATCAGCCCTGATTGCATTCCCTGCTTTGCTTGCATTCAGTTTGCTAGCTTAATGGCATGACTGTAGCAACCACTTCTGCATTACTGGAAATAGGCCTGCTTTTGTCCTCTAAACGGGGTGCCTTATAAATTAATTTGATGTCTGGATGTATCCTGCACGGATTGGAGAGAGAAGGGAGAGGGGGGAAAAAAACCACCAAAAAAACCCCACATTGGAATCACAGAAGCATTTAGCCGTTCTACATTTACAGTGATATTACAGGCTTCTTAGAGATATATGGAGCATTGGGTGTCCTGTGCATCTTTACCTGGGTACTTTTTCACACAGGTGTTTGTGTTCAAACTGATGTTCATAGTGGATGTGGTTCAGGGCTGCTGCAAATATTTCATGATGTGGTTGAGTTTTGTGTGTCACTTGTCTTAGCGGCCTGCTCTTGGAGGTAGGCAGCGGTTCCCTTCCGCGCCGGCATTTCTCTGTAAGGCCAGGCTAGGGGTGCAGTTCTGTTCCTGAGCTCTGGTTTCTCATCTCTTGGCAGTCTGGGTCAGAGCGTCGAGTTCCGTCAGATCTGGTCCCTTGAAATCTCCAACAAGCCCAACCAGTCAGAGCCTGAGGAGCCCAAGATCCGCTTTGTTGCTGGTATTCACGGAAACGCTCCCGTTGGTACAGAGCTGCTCCTGGCACTGGCAGAGTTTCTTTGCATGAACTACAAGAAAAATGCAGCTGTTACAAAGGTGAGGAGCTGATGCAAGGGACCATCTTGGCACCCTCGTTATATCCTGAGAAGACTGTGCTCATCGGGAGAGGCTTGTCTTGTTAGCACTGACTTGCAGGCTGCAGTGGTCCCATGCACAAAGGGGAGGTGTTGTGAGATCCGTGGGGCCAGTGGGAGCCTCTGACTGGTGAAATCAATATAAGCAGATGTTCCTAGGATAAGATCAAGGTAAATGAGATGTATGGAGAATGAGCCTACTAATTGTACTTTATGTACTGTTCCCCCCTGCTTTTTTCAGCTGATTGACCGAACGCGGATTGTGATTGTGCCGTCCCTAAATCCAGATGGACGTGAGATAGCGCAGGAGAGAGGCTGCACCTCGAAGATAGGCCAGACTAACGCTCATGGCAGAGATCTGGACACAGACTTCACAAGTAAAGCGAACTAACGCGTGCAAGCTGATGTGTGGTGTCCCTGTAGAAATGCAGGCTGCGGTAGAAGTCTCCTGCTAGCCTCTTTTAGGGTTGGGTGTAGTCATTTGGTTACAGGGTCTACCTGTAAAAATAGCAGCACTCTTGCCTCAGAGGTGAGGTAGCACAGCTGCTGGGGAACTTCCAAAGCTTGAATACACCTTACAGATGGTTATTTGCAGTCCTTTATTTGAAAAGGAGAAGACGAAGCAGAGTTCTTTAGGAATAGTCCAGAGATCAGACAATATGTAATATTTTTTCCTGCAAGTTGATTTCTTTCAACCCTAAGTTTCTGAAAAATGTTCTCTATTCATGCTCCCTGGAAAGAGTCTCCTCTTTCCACCCTCTTATGGTTTCTGTGTAACTCCCTGGTGTATCCAGAGCTCTGTATCAGTGCTATGCCCACCCTTCCTGGAGGGGAAGTGTTCTCTGTAGACAAGTTTGGCTGGGATCATCCCCAAGTGCTTTCTTAGAATAATGTCAGTTCAGTGACATTAAAGAAAGCAAACGCACAAGAAACACCCTCTGCATCACAAAAGTAAATAGCTTGGGGAAATAGTGATATATCTTATTTGTTTAGCTTTGTAGATGAATTCCACCCATGGGTAGTATGGGCTAGGTGCTTTACTTGATCTTTCAGGTGCAATCTGCTGAGATCTAACAAATCTATTTTAAAATATGCAACAGACGATTTTAGTTATAAACAAAGAACAAACTTCTGGCTTCTCATATAGGAGAGGAAACTGTTGTCAATTCCCTTTTCTATTCATTTTTCTCGTTTACAGGCAATTACTCCCGGTACTCAGGGACACGAGAGCCTGAGACCAAAGCCATCATAGAGAACTTGATATTGAAGCAGGATTTCAGCCTCTCGGTTGCGCTAGATGGTGGATCTCTGCTTGTCACTTATCCGTATGATAAGCCGATGCAGACAGGTATGACTAACTCCTACAGGGTTTTGCATGCACAGCTGGCCTCTGGCTAGCCATGCGACTGCACAGCGTAAGAGCTTGTCCTCTTCTTGGTGTTCTTGCACTGGTGGTGTTCTGTAGCGTCCTTTTGCATTCAGCCCTTTGTTTCTGGAGAATAACTGACAGTCTGTAAAACAAAGCTGAAAACCCTCACAGGATTCAGCTAGGGGTCGGAACATTTACCATTTCCATTTTTAAAACAGTATTTCAGCTTTTCCCTTGCCAAAACCAGTATAAGGTCTGCTTGTGATACCACCGCTCAATGTTACAGGAAATCTGGAATCCCCTTGAAACAAGGTGTATGACTGTTTAATACAGGGTCATGGGGTTAGAAAAAGAATCTGCTCCCCCAGTGAATAGGAGCTGCATTCTCAATGTCTCACCTTTCTGTTTGTAGTGGAGAACAAAGAAACACTGAAGCATTTGGCAGCTGTGTATGCAAACAACCATCCGTTGATGCATTTGGGCCAGCCAGGCTGTCCAAATAAGTCAGGTATGTTTGGTTCAATCCTTTAACCCCATGCCAGCTTGTGCTAGACTCTGCTAGGTGCAGATCTGTCTGATAGCTCTATTCTTGCTCTCACAGATGAGAATATTCCTGGGGGTGTGATCCGTGGCTCTGAATGGCACAGTCACCTGGGAAGTATGAAGGTACTTCATCACAGCACACCGCTTTTCATCTTTGCAGATACAACTTTCAATGGTCATTAAAGAGTGTGTTTGTTCGGATATCTGGGCAAAACTTAACCAGCTCCAGCTGCACTTTGGAAAACTTTAAATACCACCTCTTGTAATTATGTGGGGTTTGTTTGTTTTTCTCCAGGATTTCAGCGTTACGTTTGGTCATTGTCCTGAGATAACTGTTTATACCAGCTGCTGTTACTTCCCCAGCGCAGGGCAGCTCCCTGGCCTGTGGGCTGACCACAGGAAGTCTCTCCTTAGCATGCTTGTGGAGGTGAGCCACAGTCTGGGGGAAGAAATTCTGGCAAGGACTGAAGGTAGTGGGATGGGTAGGGAAGGGGAGAGGAAGAGAGCAGTATGGAGATTCCTTGTGTTTTCATTGGTGCTGTGTAATTAGACTAATAATGTAGAGTGCATGAGGAATGGATTGAACAGGGGCAGCAAGTGACCGGCAAATGTGTTGACATGAAAGTTAAACTGCTGTGTTGTTTTGCCTTCTAGTGGGCTGAGCAGTCCTTGCAGTATTGTGCAGTCTTATTTCTTAAGGGGAGAGGTTAGGGATGTTGAAGAGTGTGCTGTATTTTGAGAGAAAGATTAGGTCCTGTTTAAGCTACAAATATGCCATACTCTTAGACCTGAACGTGAAGTGTTTGAAATGCTTCATTTTCAGGTTCATAAAGGAGTCCACGGATTTGTCCAAGACAAGAGTGGCAAGGCAATTTCTAAAGCTACCATAGTTCTTAATGAAGGTTTGAGGGTCTATACTAAAGACGGTGGCTATTTCCATGTGCTTTTGGCTCCTGGTTTGCATAACATCAATGCCATAGCTGACGGGTACCAACAGAAGCATATGAAGGTACGTGACTTTATCAGAGGTGTTCTCCCCCTCCCTGTCACTTGAAGGCGTCCCTAATTGCTCATACTTGGGCTCTGCCTTGTTGGCTGTGTTTAGCTGCTGGTTATGTGCCCACGTTCTGCTTTGTTATAACGGATGGAGAAGAATTTCCCAGCGCAGCAGAGTTGTTTTGGCCAATAGCTTTTCCCTCCATCGCACTTGTCTTTGGCATCTGCCTGCTTCTGCCCTGGTCAGCAAATGCCTGTTTTCTCTGGACACCTAACAGGTGTAAGCTTTGAGATGGTCTGAATTCTCACATCTCTCTCTCTCTCTAGGTCTTGGTACGCCATGATGCACCCAGCTCTGTGTTCATTGTATTTGATGTGGAAAACAGGGTATTTGGTCTGCCAAGGGAGCTGGTTGTAACTGTTGCAGGTAAAGTGATAATTTCAATCAGCCTTGAGCCTTGCTTTCCGGGCTGGTTCATCCTGACGATGACCCTTCTCTTTTCACTGGACTGGAAAAGTAGCCTGCAGGCTTGAGTCATCTCCTGCTTTCCCGTCAGAGAACGTGCATGTCCTTGCACACTGTTCCAACAGCCCTTGGATCTAGTGATGCTGGGCTAGCAGATAAGAGGGAGGGAGGAAGTGGAGAGTGTTGCAGGGGGCCTGAAGGGTCCTGAATGGACCTTGAGATGACTGGAATGGGGAGAGCCTGTTTGTGCATAGAGCTGGGACCTAGCAGGTCTTGCATCTTCCCCAAGGTTTCTTTGAGTGGTGTGGCACTGGGTAAGCACTAAGGGACTTTTTTTTGTGTCAACATGGCTGCTGCTGGGGAGGCTAGATTTTATTCCCAGTGGTCTGCAGAGGACTCAGTGATGCTATCCTAGGTTGCAAGCACAGAAAATAAAGCTAGTGCAGTCCTGCTCTGGGAGTACCTCTCTTGCATGGTGTGTCTTTACTGTGACCGTGCTCCTTCCTCCTAGGCCACAGAAGTGAGGAAAGTGGCTGTATTCTTGGAAGGGAAGAGAGATGCTGGGAAACCTAGAAGCTTCTGGGGTGGGGAACGTGGAATAAACTTCAGTGTCTTCTCTCTGTCAGGCGCAAGTATGTCCGCTCTGGTCCTCACTGCCTGTATCATCTGGTGCGTCTGCTCAATTAAGTCCAACAGACACAAGGATGGCTTCCACCGCCTCCGGCAGCACCACGACGATTATGAGGACGAAATCCGCATGATGTCCACTGGCTCAAAGAAGTCCCTTTTGAGCCATGAATTCCAGGATGAAACAGACACTGAAGAAGAAACATTATACTCCAGCAAACACTGACACCTCCCAGACAGGAAAGGAGGTTCCCATGGACCAGCCCTGGTGGGAGGGGGGGGTGATCCCTGTGGTTCAGTTTTGAAACATTAGCTTGCAGGATTGTGTCCTCCAGAAGTGTGGGTGGCAGCTCCTGACTTCCGTCTGCTGTTTGCTCTGTTCCTATGTACGTGCAAATCAGTGGGTGTTAGAGGCTGTTTGGGTTAAGGACCTGGCTTATGTTTTTAGGTCAAGGTTTGGATGTTCACATGACACTATTCGAAAAGGTGACTTAGCAGGGTGGCCAGCAGAGTTCCTAGCACTTCTCCAGCATCTCAACACAGTGAGCAGATGGTGGGGAAGTGCCCCAAGACCTGCGTGGGGTCATAGTTACAACACTCCAAAGTGGTTTCTCTACCTGTTTTGATTTCACTTTTCTTACTCTGTACTTGGTGGAAGCCTGATCCATCACTGACTCCACGTTCTGCAGAGCACCCTTGGAAACAGGCTGCACTTGGTTCTCAGCTGCTTCCTTGGAGCTTTTCCCCACCTTGAGATGCTGTGGCCTGCTATGCTCTGCCATGGTTGTGGAGCATCCCTAATGCATTGCTAGTTCCAAGCAGTGACTTGGCATCCTGAAAGCTGGGGGAGATTACATCCATTCTCGATGTGAACTGGAAAAAGAAGCAAATGTCAGAGCTTCAGTGAACTCTGACCAAGTTCAGCAGCTTGCCGGCTCTGCAGAACTGCTGTTCCTGACTTCTGGGGAAGAAAAACTGTCCCCATCACCCCTGGTTGCTTCTCACTTGTGTGGACTTGGCTTTTGGATTCTCATGTTAGCGTTACAGCAGCAGTGTCTGAACGTGCAACTGGAGGTTGGTCTAAGCAGATGGATAAACTGATTGTGGCGGGTACTGTAGAAAAGCAACTAGTAACCGACTCCACCAGATCCATTTTGTTCAAGTCCACCTCTATTTGGGCAGGAATGGTGAAATCTGGCCACCGCTTTGAGCATTACTGGAGCAGCAGAGAGAGGTCATGGAAGTGTCCATGGCCTGATTTCAGTCTTAAATTTTGAAGAACAGCTGCACTATTTGCCATTGTCTGCCTAATACCATTTAGTGAACAGAGTGCTTTGAACACAACCTCTCATCAAGCTCTGGTGATGGTAGGCATCAAATTGGCCTGCTGGCCTGGCTCTGTTCTGCTACTCCAGTGTCCCTGAAGTATGTTGCAAGAGCTCCACCTGCTTGTGTGTCTGCAGTGTGTCTGCTGCTGTGGGGGCTTGGGTGCAAGGCGTAAGGAAGGGCTGAACGGCTGTGCTGAAGAAGGGAGAAGCAGCCAAATTTTGTTTTGTAGCACTTGCTTGGAAGGTGGGAAAAGGAACTGCAGTGTGCATTGGATTTGTGTGGAATAGGAGGGATGCACAGAAGGGCCGGATGCATGAAACATTTGATTTCCAAAGCCTTCATTTATGTTTCAGAAGTTCTTGTGCTTTCTGGGCAGAAGTCGGATTAGAGTATAGGCACTTATTTTCTTGCCGCTGGTTCTTTTTTTTTTCTTCCCCACTGACCTGAGCTCTGGGGTGCAGGAGCCTAGTGCTGCAGCACCGTCTTGGACATCCAGTTTGCACTGAGTTGATGTGTTCTTCAGCAGCCCGGGGATGTTTATTCATGAAACCTGCATGTGGTGACTGGAGTGTGTTTGTTCCCAAATGTATGATGGGGTCTCCTCTGGGGGAACAGTGCAGTAGATTCCCTGTCAAAGGCTGCTGGACCCTATCTTGCAAGGAACTCTGTGGGTGGTAGATTCCCCTCCAGAACCACGTGTCTGTGGCCATGCTGATTGTCTCAGCAGCTGTGTGCTGATTTTGCACAGCTGCCTGGAAGGATGAAGATAACTGTTAGTCACCAGTATACCTTGTTCCTTCTTGCATGGGAGTGTTACAGGGCAAGAAGCATGTGATAAGATCTGGCTGGGGAGGTGCGGTGGGATGAGGCTGAGCATTCCCCGTGCTTCTGTCCGGCATCCCAGTGGTGTGTTTGAGCCCCTCAGTGCCTATGTTCTGCAGGAGACCTGTGCCTGGTCCCAGCTCACTGTGCTGAGCGTAGGGTGGGGTTTGATCCTGGGCTGCGGCACCCCAGCATGTGATAGTGTTAATGCTGCCCGATCTCCAAACTTTTCCTGCTTCTGAGGGCTCTAACAGGAGACACAGTTGGATTTTATATTAAAGTTGATTTTTTAAACAGCTCTTAGAGCTCTGTTTGGGCATCATTTGCTCTGGCAGCAGGTAGCGGACGGAGCTGGCCTTGCTTTGTCCCACTAGCAATAAGCCTCGTTAGGAGTCGGTGTACGTGAGAGCGCTGATCTGCCCTTTCCCCCCGGAGCGCGTTTTGCAGTTATCTTGGAGTCGGTGCATCTTTTTAAGGTGAGTGGGTTTGAGTCGTTTTGTAAACGTGTGAGACTTTTCTACTCCCCAGGCCCCGCTGGGGCATCCGCTCCTCGCTCGTGGCCGGGACCGCGGCAGGGCGGGAGCGGCCCCCGCAGCCTCGCCGTCTGTCCGTCCGTCCGTGGAAGCGTCCGCACCCCTTCTGGCGTGGAGCCGGTTCCCCGCGCGCGTCGGTCCGTGCACTGTGCCTTCGATGTAGATTCTCACAAGGGCCTTGAAGCGCCGTTTCCTGGGAGCGGAGCCGCTCTGAGGGAGGCGAGGCCCGACGCTGCCCTGAGCAGGGCCCTCTGGTTGTGTTTGGGGTTTTTTGTTGTTTTTTTTTTGTTTTGTTTTTTTAAAACCTGTATACCGAGCTCCAGTAAGCTGTATAAAACTATTTTGATGTCCACTCGGTTTCTCTCGTTCTTCCTCCGCCTCCCCGAGGCCGCGGGGACGGGAGCGGGGACGGACACACGGGGGCGGCCGGGGCCCGGCGCTGCGAGACGGCCGCCGAGGCGAAGCACCTCCCGGCCGCTGGGGGG
>VXAL01002449.1:0-55361 GCA_013399475.1 Chauna torquata | reverse complement strand
GGCTGAGCCCCGCGGCGGGGGAGGCCCCGGGCCGTGTGGGGCGCTGCCTGGGGGCGTTCAGCCGTGCCCGCTTCTTCCACCGCCCCTTCGGTGGGGGCTCCGCGGCGTGCCGGGGCTCCCCGAGCGGCCTGCGCCAGCTCCCGCTGCGGGCGCCCGGTGGGAAGCGGCCCGCGGGCGTGTGGGGCGCCGTGCGGGTGCGTGACCTCTCCCTGCTCCCGCCTTCCTGCGCAGATCTCAGGAAGCAGGCGAGGCAGCTGGAGAACGAGCTGGACCTGAAGCTGGTCTCCTTCAGCAAGCTCTGCACCAGCTACAGCAGCAGCCGAGACGGAAGGCGCGACAGGTATAGGTACTAACCCGTTTCTCTACGTTTTATATGCTGTTTGTAGTCCTCGGTTCACTTTTATAGTTTGCTTAATGCTGGTCCCCAGCATCACCTGTGGTTTTTATGCTCAGTTACTTAAAAAGCTCATTTCGGCACTTCTTGGGGCTGCGATGCTGGCATTGGTCTTGATACAATATCAGGTGATGTTGGCACCTGAGTCAGAAAGGTGTGTGGTCTGTAGTGGTGCGTCGTGAGAGCACATATGTCCCTAGGGGAAGCTGTGTTTAAACTTTAGCTTGTAATTTTGGGGAAAGTGTGTGAAGGGATGATAGGGCTTTCTTAATGCACAGTACAGCTGGCTGCATCAGGGAAGGGGACTTCAGTAAGTGCTTTGTACCCTGGCCGTTTAGCCGTACACCTCCCAGGTGGGCTGGTGTGGTGCTTGTAATCCCTACTTCAGTGATGAGGGAACTGAGGCACTGAGCTGCTGTGACTGGTCCAGGGAGGACGCCAGCAAAGCAGGAAGTTGAAGCGGGCACTTTGTTGCCTTCCCTTCTGGAGGGCTGGCCCTTACTTTCTGGTTTTCTCTTAAGGTGAGTAGCAATCATGAGAGCTATTTATATGTTTATATATAAATGAGATACATGTGATGTGTGTATGTATAACAGAATAATTTCTGTTTGCTTTAGACAGATTCATATTTCACTGAAGAATTAGTATAATAAAACTTCTCGACTCTTTCTAGCTTAAGGGCCAGAATTGGGGCCGTTTCACAGTTCCACAGCACTAATTATCAGCTTCTCTGTCCCTGTGCACAATATTTAAAAAATGCCGTTCTTTGCTTACTAATTGTGGATTCCAGCATATTGTGTATCAGTTATGCGTGACTGCTGTCTGTATGTCTGTTGATTTTTTTTTTTTCTTTTTAACTCCATGTTTACAGCTTATCCTTCTCAATACTGCAGGTTATGTCCTGATAGGTACAAACCTGCATGTACTGCAGCCTTGTGCGCTCTTTGTCTTTTTGAGTAAATGTTACTTTCGTTAGCAAGCCAGGTCCCATTCTCTTGAAGTGTGAGAGCATTTCCTGTTCTCAGAGAGTGGTTACCTTGGTGGATTGGGTATAAAGCTTCTGGAGGGTTGAATAATTTTTTGAATCTTCCCCTGAATTTCTGGTTCTGGAAGCCTGAAAGCAACTCAAGAATGATCCTGTTACTCTTGAGTCAAAGTCTTAGTCTCTGTCTTCTTGTTTGTTTGTTTTTTAAGCTCATATGTTACTTGCTGTGTAATATAATTGTTTTACTTATTTTTGCCATCCTGTGCAAAACTTTCTTCTCTTACTCTGGTTATGGTAGATAATCGAAACAAAGAGTAGTCTCTGAAAGGTATTAGCTGGTGTTAGGTGTCTGCAGGTTGGCCTACTGAGTGGTGTGCTGCTGTTCTAGATGTGATAGTCCATTGGGTTTTTAATTTATCTTAAAAAAGAGCATAGGGAATGTGTACAATATGAAACGGGAATTGCGTTAAATCGAGTGGTTTGTATTGCTCTGTAGAACGTTTGTCTGCATAATAGGTCAGTGGGTTGTCCTAGCACTGTGTCACTGAGGTGTAATTATGGAGCTGGTGTGACATGCCCATAATGCAGCGCTCCTTCCTACCAAAATGCAAAAAAATAATTCGAGCTTAAAAGTTGGGGATGGAAGGACACGTGCTGGTACTAGACAAGTGTTTGGTGTCAGGCATACCTTCCAAGGGGAGGTTACGTTTTCCTCAGGTGGTACAAGATGTACGTTTTAGTAACTGCTCTTCTTCTTTTTCCTTAGCTCTGACACCACTCCTCTCTTAAATGGGTCAAGCCAGGACAGAATGTTTGAGACCATGGCTGTGGAGATTGAACAACTTCTGGGAAAGGTAACTCAAGTTACTGTATTTTTACTTCAGCATCTTGGAAGTATTAACAGTACAGGTTTCTGTACAGGTGATGTGTGTTTAGGAAGTACTAGCGTGGGTGATAGAGAAATGTTTCTGAAGGTATGCATCTGTTGTTAGGCAATGCTCCTTCCTCTGATGCATTGTAACTTTCTTACAAGAATATACCATTTCACGGTTGTTTTTTTTGTCCCCCCCCCCTCCTGTAGCTTACTGGAATAAATGACAAAATGGCAGAATATACAAATAGTGCAGGAGTCCCGTCCCTGAATGCTGCCCTGATGCATACGTTACAGCGTCATAGAGACATATTGCAGGTAACAAACACACGTCCTTCTTGCTTCTATTTTGTTGCTGTGTTGGAATAATTATTAGTAGTGCTGATATCGCAGCATGCTTGTTTGTTTTATTTGAGTATGGACGTATCGTGTGCGTACACTCAAACACACACGCCAGATGCCAGTGGGCTGGGAGGAGTCTCTGTGAATGCTGTATTTATTGTGCCTAATATGCAACAAGCGTAAGTCTGATGTATTGAAAAAAATGTTTCTTCATATGTGCTGCAAGCACAGGATATGAAAACATTCTTAGAAGCAAACTTCTCCAAATGAGGTTAAATATTTATTTCAATAATAAGTGCATTGTGATAAGTATGATAGTTTATCTATTTATCTGTGCAGCCATAGCATTATTTCCTGCTGGCTTTCTTTATAAAAATAAAAATATTATAGCGAAACTGTGTTGCTTTGAGATACAACTTTCTTTTTTAGGTAACTAGATGCTAAAGAGAGAATAACTAAAGTTAATTGCCACCAGCAATCACTGTTAAAGGAAAGGCTGCCCCAGGGAGACTTCTGGGAAGAGGGAGAAAAGAAAGGAAAAGGAATTGAAAGTCTTAAATACGGAAGTGAATCTCATTTGGAAGCTTTTACTGTTTGTGGAACTGAGTGTGCTCTCTGTTCCCAGGTCCTGTGTGGGTTTTTCTCTTAGCTGCTGTCTGGTCATGGTGAAGAGTATTTGGGATGTTTTGCAGTCTGTGTTAATGAATGGAGCTTGTTTTTGAACGACATCATCTGGATGTTCTACATAAACTGGGCTGTGGCTTGTTTTGGAAAGGAAACTGAAACTGAAAATTTGAAATGAACTGAAATACTGTTGCTATTGAAATATGACTCTCTTTTGATACTTGCTAGAAGTTTTAACATCTCTCTTTTGTCTGAGTAGGAAAAATTAAAACTAGACCAAAATACAATTTGAGCAAGAGACTGCTTGATACTAGTGTGTCTTCATCCCTCTAAAGACAAAAGCTTTTTGCGTAGACTTGTATTTGAATGTCTTACCAGAAGATTTAAGTGCCACTGATCCCATCTCACTTTTCTTTACTCCAGGCACCGCAGTTGGTGAACTCTTGAGTTGAAAAAATAGCATTTTTTATGTCATATTGGTTGACTAGTACCTAGCTAAGAAAGAATAATAAAGCATGCCATCTTATGCAGGTGTCTTTTATATAGCAAAAAGGGAAAGGTACTGGAATGAATTATCTTGTCTGTGTGGTCTGTCACATAGCAGTATGAGGGGGAAGATTACATTTAAGATAGGAAAATGTGATTGTAAAACCATCTGAACTGATAAAGGGAGTTGGAGGAAATATGGCTAAGGCTACTATGCAGTGTTTTAATTGAGCTGTGTTTCAAACTGATGATGTTTTCATGGCATAGTAATGTTAAAAATGTATATTCTTTTTGGCTAGTCATATACAGTTTAATTTCTCCTTGCTATCTGTACAATATACAATACCAAAAAAAATTGTCTTTTGTAAAAAAAAAAAAAAAAAAAAAGTGTATTTATATGAAAAATATTGCTGAATATTTACAATGGTATTGGTGTTGTACTGGACCCTGGTGGCTAGTTAGATTGGTTTTCAAGCTGCCTGAAATGTTTTGAAATGTAAAATTACAACCTGAAGATTCTCGTTTTCCCTGTTCAGAAAACATTTTTTTCTCATTCGATGTAATGTAGCTACATAAACCCAGGACCACCCTCACCACACCAAGCCAGCAGGTTTTACTAGTGTTTCAGATTCAGTCAGTAGCGGGAAATTCCAGTGCAAATTGACAATTTAGCACAAAGCTGAAAATGTGTGAAACTGGGAGAAGGAATTACAGTGGATCTTCCACTATGGCCTTAGCTGTAGCTACCAAAGTATAGCAACCAAAAGTGAGTTTTAAAAATACTTTGTATTAATTTCCAAGCAGTATTGATGTTAATTTAATAAGTTGGTCTTACATTTTGTGTTAGAGAACACCTAATGTTTTAAAAGATGGTTGGATCTTACTTGACTATCTTGTTTTGTTAACTTGATCTCAGGACCCTAATTTTGGACTGATTGTTTTATTACAGGATTATACTCACGAATTCCACAAAACCAAAACAAACTTTCTGGCAATACGAGAAAGGGAGAATCTGTTGGGATCAGTACGAAAAGATATTGAGTAAGTCGTATTGTGTGTTTTAGCAATGTACCGGGAGGGAGAGGGCAGCACCCTCCTGTAGGAGGAGGATACTTGGCTTGGGTTAATTGTCTGTGCTCTAACGAAGCAAAAAAAGTTATTTGGGTTCACAACTCTTATTAAGTGAGTGATAAGATTCTGTGGTGTGGTTTTTTTTGTTTGTTTGTTTGATTGATTTGTTTGTTTTTACTGTGAAAAGGAACTCATGTTTTTAAAGTAAAACTATTAAGCTGTGCCAAATCACTTCAAAAATGTCTTAATGTGACTGGAGCTTTTCTGTTTGGTCACTTCAGAGTAACAAAGTGTGATATGTACATGAGTCAGTTAATAATATCTGCTGAAAAGCCTCTGGAGAAAATGTTTTTCAATTTTTTTTTTTTTAATGTAGATCATATAAAAGTGGGTCTGGTGTGAATAACAGAAGAACAGAACTATTCCTGAAGGAGCACGAACACCTTCGAAAGTAGGTGTTAACTGGTTTAACTTGCCCATTTACTTACATTGGAGGTGCCTAACTCGTCTGGGGGATAAAACATTCTTAATCCTAAGTGTGGATGAAAGCTTTGTCCTTTTCTAGAAAATGCCTGTGATGAATGCCTTGCACTGTGTATTCTGTGACAGTGCTGCTACTTATGCAGCCAGATAAACGCTTGTTGCTCATGCTTACTGCGAGATGCGTATATTTGGTAGCAGTCGTGCCAGTTTTCAGTGATTTCAGATTTAGGATCTTGTCAGCACTCAGTGACATTTGTTGTCTTCAGCGGGATTTCACAAGTCACTTGGCCTCCTCTCTTCATAAGAAAATGGATGCCTTTACAGTATACTAACTGGGATAAGGGTTAAAAAACAAAATGGGAAGTCCCAGTGATTTAGCTGTCGTCCCCTTTCTTCTCCTTTACTTGTCAGCATTAGGCAAAGAAGAGCCTTTTTTTTTTCCCCCCTCTCATCTCTACTGAGTGAATACAAAAGGTAATGGAAGAGACTAATTCCAAAATTAGGCATGCATTTAAATATTTGCAAATTGACTGTGCTTTATTGGCCAAGATGAAAAGCAAAATAGAAAATGCTTTCATTTTATTCTTGCTGCAGAGGGCATTAGATTATGAGTAGTTTGTTTGTACATTCCGCACACAGCAAAAGCAGCACACTGATGGAAGAGTGCTGAAAGGTTTATATTTTCTAGACCATTGGGATGTATAGTCAAGAAGTAGCACCGATCTTCCTGTCTTTGTTCTTGACTGTAGTCGTGCTAAACTTCAACCTTACACAAGAGGGCAGGCTTTCATTTAAAAAAAAGATTACCTGTGGCTTTCTCAAATGTGCTTTCTTAAAGATAATTTTAATTTTTCAGTCAGAACTGCACAAAAGCTTTTACAGGAAATTGAAACCAAAGTTTTAAGATTATGGCTTACCACCACTTTATCCTCAGTTTTCTTTAATATCTTTAAAACTTTGAGATTAATTGATTTAAAGCCTGAATTATGACTTTTGTTAGGTTGAATTTGTTATTAGGCATGGATGATCAGGAAATGTAAAGTTTGCAGGAAAAAAAAAGTCTTAATATTTGGGAGATGAATGTTATCTGAAATGTTGTACTTAGATTAACTGACATTGATTCTTCAAAGTGAACTGAATTCTTTCTAGATTTTTTTTTTTGGAAGGGTAGTAAATACTTTTTTATGTTTGACATTTTAAGTAAATAAAAATGAAATATTTCTGGAGTTGTAAAATGTACTTCTAAAAAGCTGACATTCCTCTGAGTGCGCTGTTTTGAAAAGAGGAAAGCTTAAAATGTTTTGTAAACGTCATCTGGCAGATGTTTTCAGAAACTGAGACTAGCACTCTTTGAGGCATTGATTACTCTGACTAAACTCTCCAGTGTGTTTTTAGGATAAAAATGCATGAAAAATAGGCAGCTTCAGAAACAGTAATTCATCTTCTAGGTGATAATTTGAAAATGTTGAGACTTAAAAAAAACACAATGTTGAGAAAAAGAAAACAAAAAATTAATGCGAGTTGGGGATCTTTAGGAAACAGGGCCAAAACTAATCATGGAACAGTACTGCAAGGTGGAGGTAACTCTAAGGTTTGTGAAGAAATTGGTGTAGAAGGAGAAGACAACTGTGGTGAAAATTCAAAGCCTGCAAGATGGTCAAAACTTTTGAATTGAGAATCTGTAAGCTCAGAAATAGATGCTGGCAGAGGAAATTATTGAAGGGATTCAACATACTTGTCTTCAGAGAAAGCAGTTAATGAGCTATGAATGCCAAAAAGCTGTAAAAGCTAGCAAAAGGTCCCAAGAAATAGCCAGGAGCTGACAAATTGTACCAGACAAGCTCCTAGGATAAGCTGACAAGCCGTGTGTGAGTTTTGAGATGTCAGGTATTTGCAGTGCAGTAAATGATGGTGCTAGACTAATTGATGCAAGTAGGCGATGTATATGAATTGTCACAGAGGCACAACAGTAAGAGTTCAGATGTATTCTTAGTGAAGTTGTGAAACCTATGAAAAGAGCTTGAAAAATGGAGGCGGGAACATGCACTGTGCAAGTGTATTGTTGTGTGCTGCAGCATAGTGAAGTAACGCCGCCGGAGGGATGTGTTCAGATCGAGTATTGGAGCGTTCACTTGGTTGTGACCCTGCTTAATTTATGAAAAAAGTACTACAGCCTATTACCTATTTATTCCGTGATCTGACAATGGAGAATGTGTGAGCTGTTATCCCAGCGCAGAGTACCAGACTCGCCTGTCAGCCTTTCCTTGTGCACTAACACACGAGACAGGACGAGCAGAAACCTGAGTTCAGTCTTGGCGTCACTTTCTGTGAATGCTCTTTAAAAAGCGTGCTGGCAGTCCGTGGCAGTACTGTTTGTGGTGGTATCTCACTCGGGAGTGAAGGGAGGAGAGCCAGAAAGCTCTTCTCTGAGCAGGTCTTGGGAGAGAAGCTGCATCTCTGCTTTTTGCCTAAATCTGCCCTTTTATTTTTCCACCACGTTTTGAACATAATCTCTTCTGGAAAGACTGAGAGTGAAGGAGAATCTGCCTTACTTTTACACATGTAGGTAATTGTTTAAAAAAAAAAAAAAATGGAAAGGGGAAATAAAAAACCTATGAGTACAAAAGTTTGATGAGTTATAAGGACCCAGCACATACTAAGCAGCAAGGGAACTGCAGGAGCTGAAGCGCTGTGCGAACCCTTGGCATGCCTGTAACACACAAAACTGCTCTCATTAAGCCGTGGGGATCGTGCATCCGTTTGGATTCACTTCCCCTGGGTGGGGCCGGCTGCTGTGTCAGTGCCGCTGGCACAAGTGTGGTGTGCGCTGTGGATGACGGCATTCGGAGCACGGCACTGCTGGGGCAGCTCGCGGGCTGGGGCGTGCGGGGCTCCGTGCTGCTGCACCCCGCTCCTGGGAGGCTTACAGGAAGCGTGTCGTGTCCGTCTCTCTTCAACTGAAAGCTTCACTGCTGGCTCAATTCATTTTGTAAATCTGATTCTGAGTTTCAGTAGGAAGGCAGATTTGTCTGGAAATGTTATTGTCTGTGGATAAAAGACAAAGTCTCTAAGTCTCTCGCTTTGCAGCCTTATTTCTGTACAGATAATTTGGGGGTAGTTTTACCTGCCTCTGAAGGGAGAACCAATAATGTCTAAATTTTTTTAATAAAAATTTTAACACCTGTTAATTAGAAAGAGGCAAGAAGCCAGTTCTTGTTGCATATTGATGCCCTGTTAATATTTTTACCTAGTACCTCAGGTCTTTTGGCATGTGAGATTCTTAAAGACGTATCAAATCTAGCATAGTAATGTCTGCAGCTGATTTTTGAATATTTGTTTCCTCAGGACTGCACAATTCAGTAAATGTGTTTGTATGCTTTTAGCCAGGGAAGTAAACAAGTCATTCTTTTTCTTGTAATACTATTTTCCATCTAGAGGAAACAAGAATTTTGATTAATAGATCTAGCTTTGCAGTTTATAAACTGCCCTGAAAAGTGCTGCCTCAGAGGAAGGAGTCCTGTCAGCTTAGTGTTTGCCCTGAGAAGTTCTGCAGTAATTGATGAGCTATATCCTAAGTCAGCAAAGAAGGAACTAATGCTTTTGATTAAATTTGCAATATTGTGTAAAAATGTTTCCCCCACGTTAGTACTTGCATTGCTTGTGAGTGGTATCATTCCAGGTGATGACACTGGTGAATTTGTGTAAAAATTGATGCAGACTTCCAAGATTTAGATAGAAATTGCAGATTTTATTATCCGTGATGAATTCCTCCTAAAACTAGATGAAGCACTGAGTGGTCATCAGCTTTTGCTGTAGTAGATTTGTTCTGTCATTGTAGGATCGCTGTATGATTATCGCTTTACTGCTCAGCTCCAGTTCTCAAAAATCAGACGTTTGTCCTTTTCCAAGAGAAGTGCTGGTGGTGCCTGTGCTGGTGCAGATGTCGTGAGCTGATTTTAATTGTCAGATGACTGTATGTTTCTGGTGAGTGCTGCTCTGCAGGCCATCAGTCTATCCAGAAAGTAATTTTTCAGCTTAGCATGGGGCATGTAGGTGGTGCGGTGAGATGAGGTGCACCTGCTCAGTGTTCAGACCAGCAACCCCCTGTATCTTGTAACTTGTAGCGCTGGGAACAGAGAGGGTAGGGGTGCCCAGGTAGACCAGTGAGAAACTTTGAGGCAGAATGGGAGGAGAGCGAACAAATCAAAGAGGGATGTGTGCTGCATGTGGAAGAGGAAAAAAGGAATGAGAGAAGCGAGCAAAAGAAATACGGGAATCTACAGCAGTCGCGTAATGGTGCTGTAAATAATGCATACCTGACTCATGGAGATGTTTAGGATAAATTAATGTTTGTGCAGTACTTCATATATGTGAAGCGCTCCGAAGTACTGAATATTGCTGTTACTACTATTGCATTTCATTTTTCCACAGAACTATATCAAATTTCCTGCTGTTGTTTGGGCAGAAATGGCCGCATTCAGTAGAGAATAATCACCGGGAAACTGCTTTCCAACTTTGTTCGTAATACAGTCCCGATCTTAACAGAGGGAGTGACTTTTTGACTATTTTTCCCTCTTAATATTGATGTTGCTCACAAATGTTCACTTGCGTACTGATTTGCACAGAGAAGTCAGCTTAATGAGATCCTGAGGCACCTTACTGGGTTTTTGATTGTAAGTGCGTTGTGGAAAAAGCTACCAGTTTTCTGCCTTGATTTAATTTCCTTTTCTTTGTTATACCCTGCTCTGCTTCTCATGCCAGCGTGTGATTTCCACTCGCTGTACTTTTGCTGCTCAGGTTGCTGTGGGTTTCAGTGGACCTTCAGTATTGGATTAAAAGCAGAGAGCTGCCGTCGTCACCCCTTCCATCCCAGCCCTCGCCTCCAATTGCAGGGGGTTGCGCAGGTGCCTGGGCAGCAACTGTTCCAGCTGACACAATTCCCCGCTGCATCTCCTTCATCTTCTCTTAGAAAGAAAGAGACTTTAGGAAAAACAGCTATTTCGCCAATTCCTTTTTCCTTCCCAAGGTGGCTGGGGAAGCAGCAGGGAGCGAGGAGCGTGATGAGCCTCTGCGCTGGCTGCCTGCTGGCTGCCTGCTCTGCAGCCTCAGAACTGCTGAGCTCCGCTTCGGTCAGGCCCAATAAGGGTTTTCTTAATTTGCTCATCTTGCATCTTCGGGGAAAAAACTTTTTTTTCTTTACGTGAAAGCAGGATGTGGTGTTCTTGTGGCTTCATTTTCTTAGTTTTAATACAGATTTTAACTGAAACAGTGCTTGATAATTAATATAACTTTCTTTGCTTTATAGCAGTTATGAAAGAAACAAAATAGATCTGCTATGACGAGACGATCCACGCTAGCCTTGAGCTTGGTTTGGACTGTTTGCCAAGAAGCACTGAAAAAGGTGCAGTTTGGCTGCATACTTGCTGTGCAATAGTAATAGCAGGCTGCAGTGCTCTGCCTATTGAACTGGAAGGTACAGTGTGAGAAGAGGGTGAGGAATCTAGGTTAAGATGTTTCTCTGCTGGTGATTAACTGCAAGAGCTCTAGCAGAATTGTGTCACCATTTTCCCAAATGCAGTTAAATACCATTGCCGCCTTTTCTTTGTTTTTGGAATAAGGAAAGTTGGGAAACTATTGCCTTAAAAGTATGTGCCAGAGCCTCAGCAAGCCGATCAGGATGACTGTGGTAATTACCCTACGGCTGACTTACCTAAGTGTAGTTTTGAATCTCCGTAACACTGACTTTTTGGATGGGGCTGCATGCGCTGTCTGAGAGGCAGCACAAATGAAATGGTTTTCAAGGACAGGATTTGAACAAAGCAGGTGTTTTGGTATCACAGGAGCTTACTTAAAGATGCACAACAACTTGTGTTCCTGTTTCAAAATCCGATTCTATTTTCTCTTTCTGCTCTTTCTCCTATTGCTGCAGAGTTTTCTCAACTGCAGTTACGCATCAGTGATTCCTTCCTTTAGCTTGGTTTCTGCATGGGGCTGAATGGGTTTTATTTCCAAGCCTGCTGACAGTACCTCTGTCTGTTGAAGGTTCATGGCAGAATGACACAAGGCCACTTCATGAGCAGCTGGATTGGCTTCCTGTGTAGCAGTCCCAGACTGAATACAGGACTTGTGCATGTCACATGATGCTTATCCACAAAGCCACACTGAGCACAATTTATCTATTTTCTTTTTTTTAATAGTAAATATTTCTCAATGAGGGAGGCAGTTCATGTCTTCTGGAAAAAAGACACTTCACTGCTTATTATGTGAGTGTAATATGACTGCATGAGCAAGTTATTGAAGTAGTTTAACGAGAATTTGGGGAGGTTCAAAGGCTGCAGGCAATGAAGGAAGATGCTCTCCTGGGTGTCATTACTATTTATAAATAATTTTATAAAAGAATGTGAAGATCAGCATAGCACTTCAAGATTTAAAAGAGGTTTTCCCTTTAAAAGGAGTTTGAGCTTCATTAGAGTAAAATCAAGTAGTGCTTTTCATCTTCCTGTGCTATATTTAGGACTTCAAAAAAATAAAAAAGAAAACAGTAAAACAAAGATTATTAGTCTCACAAGGTTTATTTGCAAGCTTTCCTTATAGTTAGATTGCTTTAATAAATACTGCAATGAATAAATTCCCTGACACTTGTGGCTGTTGTGATGTTGTTATACCTCAATATGTCTAAAATGAATTATAATTGGTTTGAAGAAAGGGGGGGAAAAAAACACCACACACAAAACCCACTTTGGGGACTTCCTTTATAGATTCCAGTACACAGTTAAATGAGCTGTTAAACTGCGTTATGCAGGTGACAAAGGATGCAAACGGCGTTAGCACTGAGAACCTCAAAACTCATTGTTTGCTTTTCATAAAATGTGAAAGCTTAGGCATGAATTTCCCTGTACCCCCCAGGAAAAAGCCTATGAAAACTATCCTAGGTGTTCACAAATGTGTGCAGAAACTAACGGACAAACCCTCACTACACAGTTGTGAAATACTACCTGAATACATCACGGACAAAGGGTGGTTGTGACTAAAACTCTGCTCTGGTTCTTGGTTCTGGGCTTCACCTTAGAAACAACACTGTGCCCTTCATTTGGGGAGAGGGAGGGATATAAAAGCACACTTCAAACTTGAGAGCTCTGTGTGTGCTTCTGAAGCTAGTTGCTTGTTTCAGAAGTAAACAATTCCGTGATGCATGTTTTATTTGCTTTTAGCTTTCCTTTAAACACTGTTTCTTAACTAGGACGGCTTTACCCGCCTAAGGTCTGTATTGAAATTAGGACTTTGACGGGTACTGAAATCCATCTTAAAAGGGCTGAATCTGAAAAGTAGGTGCCTCGTTTGAACAGAATCAACAATTGTGGAGTTGTATAGAATTTCTTCTGTGTAGCTTATTTAAAATGAGTAAATTAGCTCATATTTCAGAGGAGCTGCCACCGATGATTGCAGTGCTCTATTTATCCTCAGTAAGTGCTGTATGTTTTTTCACATATAGTCACAACAGTAATGCATATAGTATAAATAATTTTCCAGCTAAAGAAGATGTTAATATCCCCAGTTATGAGTTGAAAACCATTTTAAAATTCAGACAAGTATATGCTAGATACTTCTAGCATTATAGGAAGCATTCGTAATGCAGAAATTCCCTGTAGAAATGCTTTACGAAACAAGCATCTTCAGGAAAAACTGGTGGCTTCCAGATGGACATCTGTTTCTGCTGTTGTGATTATGGTCTTCTGCTCCTCCTTCTTAGGAATGTTTATATTAGGCCAGAAGAAGTGTTGGTTTGGATATATAGAAATATTCCTGAAGTGTACACCTCTGAGGTGAGTTATTAGAGGTAGATATTTAACAGCAGGCTGTACTTTGATCATTAGGTTTCTTGAAGTGGAATCTGGGAATCACGTCTTATTCTAATGTGACATGTTGTTTTTTGTCAGCGTGGCTGTGTAATTCCGTCGTTCTGTAAGGCCAGAAGTGCTTGCTCATTATTTGCAATTGGAACCTTTAGTGAAAATAAGCTGTTGAATGTCATTTGATGCATATGGACACATTAAACAGTGGTTATTTCCATTTTTCTCAAATATATAGTGTACCTCTGGAAAGTTTATTATATTACTGTATAAATGCCATTCTTGAGTTTATTTAATTTGACCCTCTGTACTAATGCCTCAGAATTAGGTTCTCAGCATTCTCAGCTGCTGTACGGCAGGCTATGCGGAAGTCCTAGTGTGTTGCTTCACTAGCGGCTCGATACGAAGCATCAGCTCCCATCTTCTGAGGATACCTTCTATCAAATCCATGCTGGTGAGCGGAACTAGATACAAACTCCCACCCAAGTATGCGTATTTTATCCTGATGAGACAATTTTGCTTAGAACCTTTCAAGGTCCTTGGTTTTGTTGTCAAGTGAAGGATGCAGAGTGCTTTGCTGTCACTTGAGAGACTTGTTTGTACTCGGTATAGTCACACTCCTGGAAGAACGCATCTTGTTCAGTCTTAGATAAAAAGGCAAGCCTAAGAATGCAGTGAAATTGGGTTGGAAGAAAACTGTTGAGATCTTGATACATTAGTGAATTGCGTCTTGAATTTGGACCGCAGGTGTTTTAAATGTAGTATGCACTTTAAATTTTAAACCACCGATGTTCAATATGTTGTTTAGTTAACTATGCAATTGTAAGAATCATTTTCTGAAGCATAATAAACAGGTAGGTAGTTGTAACATTAGGTGCTTTGGCTGAGTCCTAGATGAAAGCCGTATCGCTTTCTACACCTACCAAAGACCATCAAAACCGCAGCAGGTGGAATGCAAAGTTAGGAAGCAGAAAACCAATGTGTATTTTAAGGCATTGTACTAAAATAGAGCTGGGTTGCCATCTCAGGGATAACTGTCACTTCATTTCTGTGCTAGCTTCACTGGAAATTAAAAATATATTCAAGATATTAAATGCGAAGTTGTTTATATGGTGGGGCTCTTCTCGAAGATGTTCTCCTTTGCGTTCTCTTTTCTCCATTACTTATGAATGTGTATTTTTCTAACATTGTCTAGCTTTAGGCAAAAAAGACTGAGCTAGAGAAGTGGCACAACCTTTTTTTTGTTATAATACGGGTTATAAACAGCTTGTGTTTCTTGTAATGTGTGCGTCTGTCTTGTCTCTGTGCACAACAAACTGGTACTGACAGGTTATCTTGGTAGCGCATCTTTTGTCAGATTAGTGTTGTGTATCGAAGGCTGTTCTTACTTGTGTACACTTACAGGCGTTGCTTGGTTTTGAGGGCTTTTTCCCTTCGTTAAAGGTATAATCTAAATTGTATGTTTTACACCAGAGGAAATAATGCGAACAGCACTGCTGCTGAATGCTAGTTCTGCATACAGTATGTAAGATTTGAGGAAATGCCGATGTAGTCCATTAGTAAGTTACTGGAATTGTTCTGACAGTTGTGGTTACTGATAATGACTTACAGTAAGCCTGCCCCTCTCAGTTCATTTAACGTTGTTCCTATGGGTAATATGGAGCAATTATATGGGAGGGTCAATCTATCCAGGAACTTTCACAAGCATGAATAGAGAGCCTCTGGAAACTTCATTATGTGGCTGTTGGTGCCATCCTGGCATTGGTTTTATGCTTACTAATAGGCAACCAGGTGCTGCACTTCATTTAGATGGTAGGAGCTGTTTTCATTTTAGGTCTTTAACTGCGTTCTTTGGGTAAACTGTATACTGCAGCTTATCGAGAAGCCTCTTACTTCCTTATAGATTTGCTTTAAAGGAAGAAGTATTGCTGTTACTCACCCTCTTGGGACTCTCAAACATCAGGCAGTCTCCCCAATAGTCTTTCTGTGTGCCAAAGAGCTTTCTTGGCTAACTCCTCATTTTGCAGAAACATTTATTTTACTCTGTTGATAGTTCCCAGTCAAGTCCGTGGAGCTCAGTGGAGATGCGGACTGTACCCTACGGAAATCCAGGAGAAGCAACCTGTTGGTGTCCTTGGGCCTGTGAAGGTGGATCCCTGGGTTCATGGAACTCCACCCCAAAGGGAGGGCATCCCTTGATTTTTTTGCTTGCATCCCTTAAATCGTTCTTTAAACAGAAAAAATGATCTTCTTATTAGTTACAGTCCCTACATAGACACAATTACAGGTGTTAGATAGCTGCAGAGAAAGTGTTGGTGTTAGTTTAAATTCAGATTCAGAAGGCTCTGCTTGCTGTAATTGATGAGCTATTGAGATATTAACTCAGCGATGTAGCTAGGAGCCCAGTTATAACGCCTTTTTTTATTATAGGATTGCAGGTTGGAGAGAGTAGGCTTTGCCTCCCTCTCTCCCCCCCCACCCCCCCAGTTTATTTTCCTGGAAATTCTTTGTCGGATTCTTGCCTGCTGTGAAAAGTGTGTCTCTGTTGTTTGCTCGCATACAACGTAAATGTGAAGCATGTGAAAGAAGTTCAACACCAAATTATGTTGGTTAACTCCTGCCTAGAGCAATGGATTATGTTCCAGAGCCTTTCATTGTAGATCTAACAAATTGCTTGTGTTGATTAAAAGCAATGCGGTGATGTACTACTGTGATTTTTTTTCCAATTTTGCAGCTATTCCTCTTTCTGCTTGAAAGCGATTGCTGAGTGTCACACTCCCAGTACCATGATCTGCAGAAATAAGCTTGCTTGTGTGCTCAGAGTTTGCAAGTGTGGTGCTGTTAATAATCTGTTCCTTTGGGGCAAATCTATACATTGACTTAATGCTCATGCTTGTGCTGTTTTTTGTTGGGTTGTTGTAGGCTCTTATTTTGTTTTGTCTACTGCGACAGACAGTGTGAAAACAATTGCATCTCCTTAGCATCCAGCTTTGTGCTTTAATTAACATACAAAGGGAACCCAAGGAAGATGGCAATTTGCGTAGGTATTTGAACCTTTTTATCGCTGCTTTCAGAATGGTTTTTGGACACAAGCTGTTCATCCCAAACAATGCCCGTTTTTCCTCAAATCTTCATTTTTGGCCAGCCTACTCTTCTCATGCTGGAAATGTAAGACATATACTTTGTAGGCAAATGTATTCTTTTTCTTCTCTGCTGTTGTATGCTGTACATTCACAGCAGGAGCTACTCCGTCTTTTTACTAAAAACAGAGGAGTGAATTTTGTGTTGTTTACATGGTCCTCTACTATGACTTTTTCTCTCTTTGGGTGTTGTATACCCTAGGTGTATTTGTCTTATGCCCTTGTGTTGGATCCCAGTCAATGAGCAGGCTTCTGCAACAATTTTTATCTTCGTTAGCAGCTGTGGGAGACTGTCTGAACTAGCTAAGCAGCTCCAGCAGAATTTACTCTTTCTTTGACAGTGAAGTGAATCAAGCTTGATATGAGTCTTATAAAATCTGGAATATCTTGTTTGTTGTCACAGGAAAAAAATATGTTCTGCTTTAAAAACTTAGCTGGAAAAATTTAAAGAGCTTAATGGTCTTTAGAATGTTCTCGATGATACGGAATCTTGATGGCAAGCAAAAAAAAAATGAGTTGGAGCTGTTTTTGTCTGTGTGTACGCACTGTTTCACTTGTGAGATAGGAGTGGTTACGGTGGAAATAACTGACAGTACAAGTCTGATTGGCTTCATCATAATCTGTGTATTTGTGTTACAGTATCAAGTATGTTCTGCAATATTTTCATTCCTTAACGCTCCGTGTTGCGTGGTGATCCAGGACTGTGAAAACAGAAAAGATTTAGTGGAAGCAGCTTGAGAGAGCTAAGGCTATCGATTAATCTTGCAGTCAGAGAAAGAACAAAGTAAAATGAGTACTTCTGTAATTGTTCTTTACAAAAGCAGAAAAACAGTTATCAAGTGCTATATTAGTTTATTCCTCAGGGCTTTTCTCTAATCCTTTTAAGTTACTCTTTGCTGTAGTATTGGTCCTGAAATTCATTGCCCTTAATTTTATCTGAAGGGTTTAAAGTGCATTGTGAAATGAGTTGTGTGCAAAGGAGCCTTACTGCTGCGTCTTGTTTCCCTGGCAAGTACAGGTACTAGGTACATAGCTAGCAGGTCAGCTGTAAAATCTATGGGTATGGGAGAAGCCCACTCCTCACCTAAGAAATCATTTGTGTTACTGAATTGTAACTACTGGCATAGAGGTTTGCTTTAAAAACAAACAAAAAAGCTTTCTTTAATTTTAAAAGCTCTATGTAATGGGAACACTTCTTTTCTATCCTAGAAGCATATTTCACTTAATTTTTCCTCTGGATTAATTTACCTGTCTGCATATTTAAATGATGAACTGCACAATCTTTTCTGAAGATAACAGTTGCACAGAGGCCTGATTATTTCATCTGCATGATGGCTACTGTTGGATTTGTGCCATTTGTTATAGTAGGTGATTACTTCAGCGTCTTTTAGCATTCATTTCATATAGTATTTTTAAATGACTTTGTCAAAGTGCCATCTATCTCGACAGGTGAAAACGCATAACTTATTGAAACATATGGCAAATCAGATTAATATTGCCCAGAACAATCGTTTGCTTGCTTGGAGGCTCTTAAGGTAATGTCCACTGGATTTGTTGTCTTTGCTTGGAAAGCAGAAGAATTAAAATTGAGATTTTTGGGGGAGCCCCTTTTTGTAGTGTTTTCAATGTGTAAGATAACAACATTGAAAGAGGTAATTTTGCTTATTTTGTATTCTGTCAAACAGTTGAAATGAACATTATTTATGATTGTGAGACCAACTACTTGTGTGAAAGGATGTTAACAGAGATCCACAAACTTCCTCTGTACTCACCTCAATTAAAAACTTTGGGTGCTTTGGTCCTGGTCTTCCTTAAATCTAACTGTTATTTTCTGTAATTGTGTAAAATGATGAAACAACTGCCTGCTTCTGTCTGGATATCACTGTGAGTGAGCACTTGCCAAGAACTTTGAAAGACTCTAAGAGAAGCTGTATGAGTGCACGTTACTGCCTTTAGAAAATCATCTAACATCTACTTAAACTCAACCTTTGCAGGAAGCACAAAATTTAACAAAACTCTAAAGGATTGTGAGGCACAGATTTTTACCATAAAATGTTGCTCCTGCTCACACTGTCCTTACCAGAATTTCAGTGAACAAAATGCCTCTTAAGTCACTCAGCAGCTGAGGAGCAGGAAGATGGGTAAATCGTGTCATTGTCATTTTTTGCTGGAGTTTGTACGCCTGCTGGAGGCTTGCAAGTAGAGCTTTTTTTTGGGCATACTTTCAGGGACTTCAAAAGATGGTGTAGGAAGAACATAATGAAAGATGTGTTTAGTAAATCTCTGTGCTTTGCAGCTATTTATTTAATGAGAATGTATGAGTTAGTTCAGTCTGCCCTTACCTGCGCATCAGTCATTCTGAAGACAACTCACATGCAGCTCATGCTTTTAAATAGTTGGTGCGACTGCCACGCAAGTTGAGAAGCATCGATCTTGTGACGTCAGGTACCGGTAAACGTCTTGTGTTGGCACTTGCATCTGATGTGTTTGTTGGTATTGAGAGCTGTGTATTACTGTTTGTACATCTTACTAACTTCTGCCTGTCATCATCTTGGATAGCTACATTTAAGCGTTTGTTTTTATACGTGTGCATACGTACATATAAATAAAATAATGCAGTATAATTGAATCTGAAGCTTTTAAATACTTTCTGGTTTTACTTCTCTGATAAAGCACTAAAACTGCCTAACTACTGTTCTCTCTAACATAAAAAGCAGTTAGTGTCTCTGCTGAAAACTGACAGGCCTAATTTTTGTGCTCTGAAAAACCTGGAGAACATCCTAGTTCACTTAAGGTCTCTGTTTGTGTTCAACTTGCCTGTCGTCTTCAGTTCACCAACATGGAAGTGCTGTAATTTCATCAGTTAAATGGACAAAGAGCTGATGATGATTTTTCCAGGGTAGGTTTTTTTTTTTAAATAGGACTGTCCCTAGCAATGTTTTGTTCCACAGAATTTTAATAAGTGTACCTGATTTCTGGCTATGCACCTGATATCTTTGTTATTAATAGATAAAAAAAAAATTAATGATGCATTCTTGTGCACCATTCTTGCTTTTCAGTCTGTTTTCTGGTGGTTTTGTAGTTTCTTCTTGTTATGCACGGACCACATAATGCGCTAGTCTGTTAGCGACAGTGTGTGTGTACAAAAAGCACTTTCTCAGTTGAATTTTATATTTGAGACTCAGCAATTACAGAAGCCTTTAATGCATAGCTTTTCTGCTCTGCTTGACCTGGGGATGGTACAGATGCTGCGAGACTTGCGGCTGGTTGCGTTCGTTTTGTGTACGTACCTACGGCGTTTTAGTTCTCAGTGCCTGTGGTAATAAATACCACACAGTGAGTGAAGGCGGTTTTATTTCATTAAACCAATTAACTTGCAACTGATTGGACTTTTTGGAGCGTGGCTTTGTTTTGGGAGCAGAAGGAAGTGCTCCAGTTCCAGTGTTTTCACAGCTTTTGCTGTCCCAGTTGAGTCCCTCTCAACTCAGACATGGGCAAAATATTTTTAGCGCTGCGTGCTGTCTCCGTATTTCAAGCCGTGGACTAGACAGGAATAGCACCTTCCGTGTTTTCACTCCTCTTCACAGACAAACAGGGACATCCTGTCAGCATCTCCTCCCCGAGCAGGTTACACGCGCTGCACAGCTTGCTGCTCCGCCGTGCCGGGGCTGGGGCGCGGGGGGACCTCCTGCGCTGCTGCGGGTGGAAGAAAACTTCCAGGTCGGGCAGCTCCTGCTGTGCTGCTGCTACCTCCCCTTCGAGAGCTGGTAAAGCCCTTGGGGCAGGGAGGATGGAAGGTGAGGATGATCCTGCCCTTTTGCTGTCTTTTAACCCTTGTAGTTTGGCAGCAGTAATTTGTGTTTTAACACTGGAAGCAATATCCAGTACTGTGCAAAACTTCCTTCCCTCAGATTGATTTCCTTCGTAAACTGCAAGCTCACTGTTTTCAGTTATTCTACGAGAGTTTGCGTAAAGCTGTGGGGTAAGCGGAGCGGTTGCAGGGGTGCATCATTGTTTCTGCAGTATGGCAGGTAGGAGCGCAGCCGCCTGTTCTCCGTCAGTGTTACACGGATATTGATTGCTGTAACAAGATACGTTTTTCTGGGATTTCATAAATGGCTGTAAACCACTGATTTAGAAACCCCTATAAAACAAGCTGAGTAAAGAAAAAGAAAACTTGGTCGAGTCTTCTGAGGATCTTGTTTGTCATCTGAATCTTGCAAGTCCGTTTTCAAATGAAAGGTTCTCTCCATGGTGTTGTGTTTTCAGCTCTTTTTCCCATGCTGCACAGAAACTTGATCGGTGTGTGGCAGCGGGGGGACAGGGCATGTGTTAGTGAGGTCTTCCTCTTACAGATGACGTGGATTCTGTTTCCCATAAGCATCACTTAGTTCTCATCCAGCTGGTATCGCTATAGAAGGAGCTTGTCTTGTTAGCCACAACGGAACGGTATTTGGTAAACTAGCTCTGAAGCAGTGTTTTGAGATGTTACTACCTGGAGCCAAGCTTCAGCTTTTATTTTTAATTACCTCTTTTGAGGGGGTAGGAAGGAATGACCAGGATTAGAGAGCAAAAAAATGAGGTACTTCCTTCTCTAATACTCCTTTCCAAACTGTCCTGGGCACCTTGAACACGTTGGGCTCAGTTAACGTTAGTTAACCATGAATCACGGAGCCCCTTCCACCTTTTCTGTCTTCTGGGTAGTTCATGTGTTCTCCTGAGCGTCTGCTCTTGCATACAGTTGGGAAGTGCTGCTCTAGGGGACACGGCGTTTGTCTTCTCCAAAGACTCTCATTATATATATATGCCAAATCTGTGTTGTAGTGAAAAGTGACAGCGTCCTGAAATAAGACATTCTAAAGGCAAATTTGTTAAGGATTGTATCATGGAGATCATTGGTGTAATGATCAAAAGTACTTAGTGGTTGTTCCTTTTTTTAACTTCGTTTTTTCTTTTTTGCTTTCAGCTCAGATCGGCTGATAGAAGAAACAATAAGGTAGGAATGAATTTAGTAATTTTCATTATTTTCTGTACAATCAGTGTTTACACCGAACTGTGTCCAAAGGTACCATTTTATTTATACAATAACTGTATTGTTTACAACTCGTATACAGTATTACAATGAAGTGGGTTTTTATTTTTGCTATTCAATATTGACATAATGGTGTTGCTTAAATATTTTATTCATCCTCATTTAGAAAAATTTAGGTTTCTGTTCAGAGGTGAATAGCCTCCTTAAAATAATGGGAATGATCGAGCAGAGTGAATGTCAGTTTGAGCTATTGAGGGCTATTCCAATAGTGGAGCTGTTTCTTCTCATAGTGGCACTCTTCCGCAGCATGATTTTCTGTAATCCTTTAACATATTCAGCATCCTAATGTGCAGCTGATATTGGTAAGGGCTTTTATCTTATGGGCTTGAGTGATTATTGCTGTTGTATAGTTATTTATCTTTTGGTTTTTGTATGATTTGAATACTTGAGTGCTGCCTTCTCTAACTGATCTAGAAATTTTAGAACCATAGCATTATAAATTACTTTTATCATCTGTGCCCTTCCCAGTCTTCCATTGAACTCTGGGATTTTGAAAACCAATAATTCAGAGTGCCTGACTTAATGGTTTTAAGTTTTAGATTATTGCTTTAAAAAAAATAAAAAAGGAAGAAAGAAAGCAAGATATGGTTTCAGATAATGCATGTACTGGCATAAGTGATGAAGAGGAGTAATTAGAGGTGTAGCAAGGCTCTATGTCCATTAAGGGCTGGCTAGCTTAAGTACATTCAGTGGGCTCGGTATAATTAACATGGTGGAAGAATGTGTTAAACCACCACATTGATGTGCTATGATGAACCAGAAGCGGTCAGTGTGATAATGTCTGAAAATGTGGATACGGTCTCTCCGCAGCCTCAAAGATTTTCGCCAAACTTAGCACAGTTGCTGCGAGTCTTTGCTTTACTTTGGTTTCTAGTCTTTTTCTCATTAAAAATCCTCTCCTTTATTGCTGTGTTTGTAGCCCTACTTTTCTGTCTCGTAAAAACACTCGATATTTGTCGAATCTCTTCCTTGCTGCCACTCTGGTGATGGAAGCATTACAAAGCCTATGGTGACTTATTAAGCTTAATATCCTGCAAAATGACTCGTACTTTTATTATTTGAGCTCTTCGCCTAGCCTCTTGATTACATGTCATCCGAGAAGCTGGAGAGTACACGTGATAAGTGAGCTCCCGTGCAGACTTACCTGTGCTAGGGGATTAGCCGTCGCAAACGGGCTCAGAACCCTGGCACCTGCCTGAATGCTCACCCGGGTCCCTCGGTCAGTTTTGAAGCCCCATGGTGTCACAGCCACGGTATCATCGGTAGGTGCCCTGGCTGGTTTAAAACTGCTTTGAGTTTCGTTTGCGTGAGCTGCAGACCTGTGGCTGACTACAGATCGACCATCTCCACAGTGGCTGCGTCTCGTGCAATAGACCCTACCGCCTGGCTTGGTTCGGGGCT
Source organism: Chauna torquata (assembly GCA_013399475.1). Classification (NCBI taxonomy): domain Eukaryota; kingdom Metazoa; phylum Chordata; class Aves; order Anseriformes; family Anhimidae; genus Chauna; species Chauna torquata. The sequence goes on along the minus strand of VXAL01002449.1, from coordinate 32,622 downwards.
CCTCGCTGCTGTTTGCTGAAAGCGTTCTTTCTGTTAGCAGGTGAACTTTGGTTTTAGGAGGCTGCATTTCAGCACTCCTTATTGCACCATTTATTGTCTATAGTAAATTAACTTTGCATGGCTGTTGCCAAAATAGTTCTACATTTCTTTTTGTAGAAAAAGTTTGTTTGGTAACTACATCACACAGGACATATAATTGCATTTATAGCATCTTAATTAAATTCTGTCTCTGTTGAAGCCAGGGTGATGTTTTTGTATTATTCTCCATCCCCGGTAATTGTAAGTATTCAGGTGTGGTATTAATTGACGGCAAACCCTGCTGCATTTTGAGTGAATTTATCAGATAGAAATTTATTCAACTTCAGATTATCAATTGCTTTATCTTTTGTAAACCAACTAAAAGATGGAATTGTGGAGGGGAAGCCGTTTGAATTCCTTGAGTAAAGTGAGACATCATTAGCTTATTCTGGCAACTAATACTGTCTTGTCTTCAAGAGTTACATCTGCTCTAGTTCATTACTCATATTATTTGGGTGTAATTCAGGAAGATGTGAGATCACTTTTCATTTTTTTAAGAGCTGTTGTTAAGCAGCACTCCAAACACTGGAAAGCATTTTTCAGTGAGTGCAGAGGCTTTTGCTGGTAAGCTGCACGCAGGTGACCCCGTTGGCGGTGGCTCCACAGTGAGCCCTATGTGTGAAACTCCTGCTCTTTCTGTACAGAAGAGAAGTGAGGAAGTGCAGAGCCTGCCTTTTCCTGTGTATGGCTCCTCCACAGGAGCAAACGTACTTGCAAGAGAATTTATGGGTGCCTGAGCTGAAATTATTAAGCGATGAGTAGGGCTGTCATTCCAGATGTTTTGTTAGTACTAAACTTATAATCTGTTTTTAAATGAATTATGTGACATGGGTTCTTACTGCAGCATATTTCTTTGCAGAAAGGAGTGGGATGTGATAGCTTGTACTGCAGTTCTTTTGGAACAGTGTTCACTTGTCTTGAGCATATTTAAATATAAGCATAGATTTTGCTTAATGTTTGGTGTTCTCAGGTTTTCATTTTCAAACATTATCACTTTCTCAAAATAGCAAATGATTTATTTCTTGTTTTCCAACAACTTATATTTTTAGGTTGGTTCACTTTGAAAATTTGTTACAGTTTTGCAAGTACAGTGTGACCGGTTCTTATGATGTTATTGTTTCTGATGCCTGCTTCAGGCCGATTTCAGTCTTTGTGTATTAACAGATTGAACTGCTACACTTCCACTCAGAAGCTAGACCAAACCCATAGATTAAATAAAGAAAAAAAAAATCTCCATGTATAGTGGGGGTATTTCTTTGGGTAATAATTAGGATTTAATAAAAGGGGGGAAAAAATCACTTGCATTAAATCCTGACTTTACAGAATGGGAAGATATGAATTAGATCGAGTCTTAGCTCTTTTCAGAAGAACCTCCCAGAGTATGGGCAAAATCACATGTGTTTCTGGGGAGATGTTCCTTTTGTTATCATCTTAGCCTTCATCAAAAGACACAATAATCTTTAAAGTAATTTGAAAGATTATGCGTGTGCCTGTGTATATGTACATATGCCTGTATGTGTACATATGTATATATATGTATGTATGTATACACAAAGAGTGTAGTCCAAATTGTTATCGATTTAGAAGTAGAGCTTGCATTTCTGTGCATAGTCACAGAGTCCATTCCCTTAGTCACAGATGCTGTCATGAATTTAAATGAGCAGGTATGATTCATGGAGTACAAAATGAAGCAGAAGTTCCCGTAATACATGAATTATTTGATTTTTAAAAACATATCTTGTTCCTTTAGAGTTTTGTTTTAGTTCTGCACCAGTATAGATTTGACTTGACCTGTCTCAATGGATAAAGCAAGGAATTGACTTTTTGGTACGTTTTGCTTGATAATATGCTGCTATGTGGGGTAAAAATGCCCAACAGCTTAAACATTTGTATAGGTAAAAACATTTTGCTTCCACGTCAAGCGGCTTTAAAAGTGTAGCTTGCATGTTAGACTAGTTTGAATTTGAGACTGGCTGGAAGTGTTTATTACTGTGTACTTTTTCATGCCAGTGAAAACCGCACTATGTACGGATATCAGACGTTTCTATTTTGAAGACAAATTTGATTGCTCACATACCCACAGCACTACTGAACATTCAAGGACAAACTAGAAGTGTAAGTGAAATTTCGGGGAAACATGGCTTCTAGCACAGGAGTTTGAGATACTCCTTGCTAATTTGTGGAAGAGGGAGGGATGGTTCTTTGCGGTTGTGACCTCAGACATATCCAGAAGAGATTCCTCCAGCATTGCAGCAGTCCTTAATGCTGTACTTGAGCAGTGCTTTAGTATTAAATATAGAGGGCAGAATACCATCTACTTTTAGGAACTTGGTTTACACCCCTCTCTAGCAGTTCAATCCAGTGCAGGGAATAGTTCCAGAAGTGGGAACAGTTCGTGCTATTTTCCAAATGAAATGTTAAGTCAGGGTCATCTTGGAATCACTTGGCACTGATGCAGATGGTCTGAATTTATGCACAAACTAGTTTTGTATCACAGGAGAGAAACCAAAATATGTGAAGAAGGGAGATTGGGAATTTTTTTTTCTTGTTTGAGACCTGTTTATACATTATAAACACTCTTGTGCATGTAGATAAACTGCAAGTCTGGCTTGTCAGGCAGTTCAGAGCAGAGAACTACTGGAGGAAAAGTTGTCTATTTACACACTTAAATATAAATTAAATCAGCAGGAGAAACTAAAATGGAAAGCTCAAGTTGTATAATAAAAAATGAATTTCTTCATCTTCCTATTACGTTAGTAAATGGAGATTAACATTGGAAGTGCTATCATGAATATTATGGCACGGGGATATGTTTTAAGTAGTTGGGTCATGATTAGAGTTTTTAATTTTCTGTGATGTTCCCACTCTTGTAACACGGGCTAGCAGAAATGTATTACCACTGGTAATCAGCAGTCAAGAACAAATGAGGAACCAGACCTTTCCTGTGGGCTGAGGAGCTTAGGAAAACTGGAGGATCAAAATCCATTATCAGGGATTCTTCAAGAGTGCCTTGCCAAAAAGATCATCATGTTGGAAAAAAGTGGGCTTTAAAACTTCATTTCTGTGTGTTGTACTGCTGAATAATTTAGTAAAGTTGGATCTTCAACAGGTAGGAAATAGATTCCATAAGAAGGATTTAATCTTTTGTCATAAACATTGAGTAGAAGTAAAAAGTTACTCATGATCTGGGAGATCACTGTGTCAAGTAACTAAATGGGACCAATAGAGTAGTGTGAACAGGAAGATGATGATTAATTTAAAAAAAAAAAAAGAGTATTTGTCAGTAAACAAATGGTAACAATGAGTTAATGAGCATGATGGAGGATATGAGGAAGCCTCAATACTGGAGGCTGTACAAGACCAGTCAGGGGCTAGTACCCAAGAGCTGTGTGTTTTCATCTTGGTAGTGCTTAAATTTAGTGGTCTCAGGTTCACAAATATATAGGCTTAGGTAAACCAGTTAATGTTAAGAGTAATCAAATTCTGCGCGAAGAACAGTGTTTTCTACTTGAATTTTGATTTCTCAATGGTAGCTAGTACCCCGTCAAACTCTTGTTTGTGGATATCATAATGACCATATGACAGTAAAATTTAAAAATGGCAATCGCTACCTTTTTTTTTTTTTCTTCCCCCCTTCAAAGCACATCAGTAAAACCTGTTCTGTTGAGCTAAAATTTGCAAAATCCTGGGGGACGGAAGGTTCCAGTCTTGTCATCCATTAACTTAATCAGTTACATCGTGCCTTCTCATGTGAAATGGACAGTTTCACACATCAGATACTAAAGCAGAAACCCTGTATTCCATCATAATCTGTAATAATTATTTCCAAAGGCATTTAGGAGGTGTCTCAGGAACACTTTATATCCTGGCAATCATCTTGTACTTTCACTTCTGTAAATTAGTGGATGCCTTAATGAGTCATTGGATGCATCTTATGAAAACATGTGGCTTAATTCAGGAGTGCATCGAGAGATGCTGTATTAAAATTTCATCTGGATGAGTATCAAGCCAGTGTGGAGGTGTAAGATGAGAAGCTGTAGGTTAATGAGCAGTCTTTCCTGTGTACAGCTATGAAACCTTCCCCCCCAATTTGGTGCCCAGTAATTCAAAATTCACCGAGTGTTTTTCTCAATAGCAAATCCAATGTTTTTGTGAGTTTGTTGTTTTTTACATTATGAAGCTAAAATACGCATATTGTTGAGTTGTAAATGTATGTAATCTGTGCAGTGCCGTCTCTTTTCACGTATGATAAAATTTGATACACCTACAGTTCTAATGCCGTAGCCCCTTTTTCAGCCCCAGGTGGTAACTGCTTTTCTGTATCGATCTACAGCAGTTTATTCTCTGCGGAGAATTTCTGTTGACACCTTCCCTTACATGCTTTTCTTTGTATTCTCATGCACCGTTGGGATAGGTGGTGATGCTGTTCTTTATTCCTCCCCTAATACAATTTTCACTTTCTTTTCTTGTATTTTTAGTCCTAAAAAGGCTCTCCCGTATAATCAAATAAACTCAAATCAGCTAAGTTGCGTTCATGGGTCAGATGAGTTAGTGTATCCACAGCAACAAGCACACACAATTTGCTGGGTGCCACTACTTGCACAGTCTAAGAGGAGAAGCTTTGCAGGCTTCCTTCAGTTTTTTGCACAAATGAAGAGCGCCGGTTAGCTGATTCTGGCATCCTCTTTCTGCACACCCAGGAGGCAGCTGCACGCCCTGTTGCTTCCAGTTACCCCACAGTGCCAATTTCACTTTGTGCTGATTTGGCACTTCAAAAGTGTAAAACAAAAAAAAAATGCAAAAATACGAAATAAAATGCTTGAGGGTTTTCCTTAGTTATGCACAGAAGCTTCAATTGTGTTGGTTTTTTTGTTTGTTTTTTAATGAATCTAAAAATTCAAAATAGTATTCAAATGTTAAGTCTGTTCTTTTAGAGCTGCTGCTTCCAAATGTTAATTTTTTGCCTACACGTTATCAAACTGTTTATGAATGATAAACTCCCAGTTTCCTAATGTATGCTCAAGTTTTCCTGAATGCTAATGTAAACTTAAAATAACATATTGATCTGCCTTGTCAGTGCATGTTACTCTGTTCAAAAGAACTCGCTGTGCAGGGTTTTGGGGAGAGCCTTTCCTGTGATGTGAAAGCTGCGGGAGCCATAGGCTGGCCCTGCCGTCACCTGCGTCTCCCGTATGTCTGCGCGATCGACCTGTCTCGCTTTCCAAGGCGTTCTGCTGCCGCTACAAACAGAAGCGTGCCATTTATAACACTTGGGCCTGGCTTCGTGAGCTCTTAGTTTTTGTGAACAAAACCGGAGCTGGAAGAGGCAGCCTCCACCTGAGGAGATGGAAGCAGATTTTTTCCTTTTTTGTTTCTTTCATGTATTTTTTTTTCCTAACTTTGTCTGGCACTTTATAGGAAGGCTGAAGATAGTATATCAAGGGCTGCTTGAGATGGAGTAGGCAGATACAATTGAAGGGAGCCCAAATGAACTTACTGCTCCAGAAGTACTTTAGGGCTCATTGATCCAGGCTCTTAAGACGTTAGTGAGCTGTGATACTGACTCTTTGCTGTAGGTCTGGAAGGATGATTGTTAGGCTTGGCTCCGCTGTTTTTTGCCAGCTATTTTTATATTGTTGGCTATAGTGTCCTAGTGGGACATCAGGTGATCCAGAGCTACTCCTTTCAGATGTTGTTTTGTTCAGAGAGAAACTTGCAATGAAATGTATCAAGCGGTGTTTGCTATAAAAATGTTAAGAATGCCAATACTGTGTTTCGTAAGTGTAGAAATATAGTTTGTGTGCGTGACTCTTCCTATGAGATTTACCTGGAAAGATCCACTCAGGTGGATGAAGGTGCTTTTTTGTCATCTTCCAGTACCAAAATAACAGGTCAGCCTAAGTACTTTAGTACTAATACGTGAACTAATGATGTTTCAGTGTTTTAACTGTTATAGTTAAGATAAGCCCAAAGCCTTGAAACCCCTGTGAATTTGGTATAGAATAGTGATTGGGAATTAGATGTGCTGAGCCAGTGTATTCAGACAGTTCAGTAGTAGATATTATGGCTTTATGTAAAATGCAATGTCCAATTTGTGACAAATGCTCTTGAAAGTTTGGATATCTGTATTTGGTAAAAGATGCATTCTCCTGTCAGTTCCTTTTCCTATGAAATTACAGCTTTAGTTCCCTTTTTCTCGTAGTTCTCTGTGTGGTGTTCCACTTAACTTTTATTCTCCCAGAGCACTTTTCCTCCATATTTAAGACTTAGAAACTTATCCAAGAACTTCTTTTAATCGTTGTTATTCATGTAGGTATAGTCAATAGCAATATAGGTGTCATTTTCTGAGTTATTATCCAGCAGTGTTGTATTTATGTCCTACTTTATTTCTTTTTGAAATGCACGCCAGCCAAGGAGAACAGTATTTGTCATGCTGTTCCTTCTTAAGCACTGTATCTCCAGAGCCTAAACTTTTATATATTGTTTCTTTATATGTAAATGAGTGTATTTGTCAAGACAAAGCTGTTGCATTCAAAGTAGCTGCATGAAATATTTCCTGGGGCTGTAAGCAGTAGCCTACCCTTTTTGTTTTCTGTCATGTAACTGTTTGTTTTATGGGCTGAGGAAAAACTTGGGGTTTAAAAAAAAAAAACAGTCAGCTGAGTAATTCTCTAAAACCTTGATTTAAATGTCTTATTATTTAAATATTATTTTAAAAGCACAGTTGCTTTTTTCCAACTTCCAGAACATTTTAAATTTGAAATGGGAAGTTTTATTTTATATTCACCTGTATTGTATTCTTATATTTGGATAAAGTACGTACAGCTGGACCATGTGTTATTAAAGAAGCAGAGTATGGAAAATTTATATTCCCACTCATCATGTTCTTAATTAGGACCAAAGTTCAAAAATGTGTTTTATCTGTGCTGTGACAGAAGTATCGTTTGATATGACTTTATTATACACCAGCTTCCTCAACTCCAGCTTCTGAAAAGCAGTGAAGTTGGGCTTGCTGGGACATTAGTACCGGAGAATCCAAGCTTTGCCCACTGTCTGGAGTCTGAGGACAGTATTAATCCTGAGTCAAGCAAAGCAGATCCCAACACTTCATTGTGTTTAACGGTCTTCAAAGGCCTGGTGACTGTGTGTTCAGAAACCATTTGTGTAAAGCTCCATGAGCTGCGTTCTCAAACTGCACTCCCATCTCCTCTCAACCAGCACGTTCGCTTTGCAAATTGATTTTTTAATTGAGGCATCTCTTATTTGCTTAATATTTCTATAGTAATTATATCTTGATGGCAGACAAGAATTTTCACGTGCTCTCCTGTGTGAAAGTATGGGGCTTGTCTTGTTAAACAAACTTCTGAATTTAAAACTTAGACTGGAAGCTTACCTTTAGATCTGCTTGTAATGTAACACCATTTATTGTTGGGGGCTGGGGATGGAGATACGCCAAAAACCTGCCTGTTTCAAGAAATCTCTGTTTTCAGTAGTTAATGGCTTATATAAAAAGAGAAATCATTTAAGTGTAAAGGATAGAGATTAATGGAAAAAATGTTGTTTCATTCATATTGCTTCACCTCATTCATTGTTCTCTCAAGACGTGTCGCCTGCTCGCTTTCCTGTTGTTTTAGCTGTAGATTATTCTTAGTACCAGCAACTTGATCCACTCTTTTCTTTCTCCAGCATTGCCATGGCAACTAAAGAAAATATGACTTCGCAGAGAGGGATGTTGAAGTCAATACAAAGCAAGATGAATACCTTGGCTAGTATCCTTTCTTAAAAAAAAAAATTGTGCTGCCAGAGCATAACAAGAGGTACAGTAAAATTTTTTCAGTATGTCATTTGGGGATCAAAATACTTTGCAATGCCAGTGGCTGTGTGTGGTCTTGTCTGTAGTGACAAATGATCTTTTTTTTTTAGCCAGTGTCACTTTCTTAATCTGACTGAAGTTTCTTAATGACAAATCTAGTGAACCAGTTGTTTTTACTCAACTTTGAATACTGCATGTAGATCAATGTCTTTAATTTTCATGTAGAGATCTGCAACAGCATTTAATGGCCTTCCCAGCTATACATTTTCTTAAAAGTGTAATTTCTTGCTTTTTGCTTTCAAGACTGCCCAGAGCTAAAGCTTGGCATAGATTGCTGTTACAAGGTGGGTATCTATGACCTGAAGATTCTCTTGTCTGTCACAGTCTTGCAGATAAGATTTTGGTTTCTTAATTTCTCTCCATACTTCGTGCTCGTGGCTAAAGAATGTGCCGGATTGTCAAGTCACACGTTTGTCGTTCTCCCACTTACTCCTTCCTTTCTGTCATAAGGGCCCAAAGAACAGCATTAGTGTCATCTGATTAGGCAGATTACATCCTGAAGAGATGTATCTTGCTGAGCCATAAATTTCATTACAGTTCTTAGCAGCTGGCAAGAACAACAACAACAAAAAAATTCAATAAGTTTTGGCTTTAAAAGATTCTTGGTTCCAAAGACATGAAGCTCTGAAACTGATTATCTTGCTGGCCGTTGTGTTTTTGTACATTAAAAGATAGATTTACGTTGTTACGGTTTTATGGTAGGAGGAGTTCTTTACGTGCTATACAGGGAATAGTGCGACATACATGCTTTTCTCAGTCAAATGCCTTTGGTTGTTCCCTTCACCAGTAACAGTTCCATCATATAAATGTCATGGAAGTTTTATACAGTTGCCCCATTTTTTTCATTCTCATTTAAACATAATTGTTGAAAGTAACTAAGTCTCTCATTGGAGGTTATATCACGCACTGGTACTTCAGGTGATCAAATACTGAATTCTATGTAAATGTGAACTATAAGCTGTTCTGTCGTCTCTTTTCTCCGATTGTCTTATTAGTGAAGTACAGTTGTAATCCTGCTAACTATCATTAGGTTTTTTTATTGCATCTGCTTTCTCCAGCTTGGGAGTAGTTCTGCATTTCTTGCAGTGTCGCTGACTTCCACGTGCAGAATCTGGGGCTTGTTAATAAAGATACTGCTTTTTGATATGACCTTGACTCAGCCTCCTTAAAGATCGGTTTCCAGCGGTGAACAGCCTGATTCAAAGGATCAACCTTCGGAAACGACGAGATTCTTTCATCTTGGGTGGCGTTATTGGCATCTGTACCATCCTACTGCTGCTATATGCTTTTCATTGATGGATGTTCCCCCGTGGACTCTGGTAAACTCATCACCACCATCCCTCCCCCCCAGTCAAGGGAAAGTGAGCGGGGGAAGAGACAGACTTCAAACAGCCTGCTCTTTATGGCTGGGAGTATCAGCATGATATCTAGAGTTTATTATGGTAGACTGCGACACTGGTTTTGGGTTGAAGCTGCAGTGTTTCTCCTTCCCTGCCATACATCTTCCTTTGGTTAAATTTGGTGGTTGTGGGTTGTTTTTTTTTTTTTTTTTCCCTCCTCTTTAATTCCTTTTTTGTTTTTTGTTTTTTTTTAACCACAAGGTAAGTTAAATATGGAACTCTTAAGAAAACCAGTAGAACAGCTTCTGTGCTCAGTGGCGCGGGGGAGGTCTGTTTTGGGCTGGTAAGTGGAGGCAGATTGTTACACTTTCACCAGGTGGAGACTGCAGGCAGCCTGCTTCCCCTGTACGCCAAGCACAGTACTGAACACTTTTGCCCTATGAGAAGAATATTGCAGCTTTAAGCCATCAGGTTGCTTTACTACTAAATACATGTTCTGTAATTCGTTTTAACTCATGGTTGAGATATTAGTTATTTCTGCATAATTTGTGCTGTGAAAACTGCTTCACACAAATTCCTCAAAGAAAAATGGATTGTTCAGTTCACTTTTTGCACAGAATATGAAAAACTGCCCTCTGAGGAACATTTGTATGGTTTCTTGTGGCTTTAAAGGGACTAACAAGTTCCGTTTTGTAAAAAGGGAGCACAGTGTCCTAGCAGCTGTTTACCATAGTGTTCAGTCATCTGAAAAGTGACCAAACATGAGTTCACCTAAAAGCGGTCTTTTGGGTGTAAATACTTGGCTTTTGGCTGACATCATAAAGGTCTTTATAAAGACATGATTGAAAAGTCTATATTGTAATTTACATAAAGTTATTCTAATAGCATTAATATTTTTACACTGTAAGTGGGATATAATCTAAACTGTCAATTGGAAATGAAGATTATGATGGTTATACCTGAGGCAAATGTATTTAAGTGCAAAAGTTTTGGACATGCCTCCTCATAGTAAAGAGTTGAATGTATGAATAGTGAAACAAGTTTTATTTACCGTTATCTGGGGGGAAGTTTTTTTCTTGTCCAGATGTGGAACATGAACCCTGTTGTGTTTGTGTCAATAAACAAAACTGATGTCAGGAATGGCTTTGATATTGCAGATTCACAAATTACAGATTTTTTCTGCTCTTTCAACTGCTCTTTTCCATCTGTCATATCATAACCCAGTAAATTCAATCTGAGGCACTGAAATCTCTTTCTAAGAACTTGATTAACTCTTTTCACAATGAATTTACAGTGCTCCTAACAGATCTCATGTATGCCATTACCCACGGATGTCAGGTAGTCTCCAGGTTCTCTTCTGGAACAGTCTAGCGGAACAGTTGCAACTTTTACAGCTTTTTATAGTGTCTGTGAAGTACCTGTTGGAGGGAGTGGAGACTTGTGCCCGTGTAGTGTGCAAAACCACACTGTTGTGCCTAAAATGTTTGTATGGATTTGAAGGCTTATTTGCGGAATAATAACTTTGTGCTAAAAAGTCTACAAAGACTTCTAATCGATCATCGTGTCACTGGGATTAGAAAGCATTTGGAATTAATACATGTAAAATGGTGGGACTTGTATTTTAAATAAAGGGTGATTATTTGGTTGATCTGGGAACGTTCCTGGTTTGAAATAGTCTTCATTAAAGGGGTTTATGAAAAACCTTGGTGGATAAAGGAAGTTTATTAATGAATCTGTGTGTTGGGAGATGAAACCTTATCTCCCCTGACTGTTTTCTCTTTTCATTCCACCCCCACAGGACCCTGATCAGCAGTAGTGTTTCTGTTTAGGATTTGTAGGATTTGGTTGCTATATAGTTGGCAATATAAGATCTGCAGTATCATAAATAAATTCATTTACTTAATCTCATAACCAGTCTTTTTACTGGACTTAATGGATTATTTGGTGCATATATTTAATCTTATGGTGTGAAAAAGCTGCTAAGGAAAATATGTAGATTATAATAAATATGTAAACATGATTGATTTTTCATGTTATGAAGATGTTATGGAGGAACTGGTATATTTTAGTATAAATTAATAGAAATATGCTGAATTATCTCTGATAAAGCTTTACTGGAAATGGTCTCAGTATTGGCAACCCCTCTATGGTTTTTATTTGTGTTTGAAAATACATTTAATTAACCTTGTAATCCCCCCTTCATCATCTCCTCGTCCTCTCGTTATGTGAGCAGGTGTTCTGCATTGCTCTCTGAAGGGATGCGCTTGTATATAGCCGAAGGGAAAGACTTGCTAATTCTCCTGAATGTCTCTAATAACATGAACCTATAGGTAGGGAATTAGATTGTTAAAAGGAAACAGTGGATTGTAGCATTTAATCTCAAATTCCAAAATACAGGTTTGTATGTCTTCTGTTGCTAGATATGTTCTCCAGATTTTTCCTTCAGTGTAGTTCCTCTCGCTCTAAGGAAAAAAATGTCCTTAAAGCATTCTTATTTCTGCGATTCCTGGCAAAGTTGCAGTTTTGTAACTCAACCAAACAGAACTGTGCTGAGAAAATTGTCAGTAAGCCGCAGAAATGAAGTGAATAAATCCATATTTTGCAGGGCACATCACATTTCCTTCACCCTCTCCTTCTTTAATTTCTACTTTATTCTTGCCGGTACACAAGCACCAACTTTAAAGCTGTTCAACAGCCCCTTGGCTAAGCATTAGAACATAAGGGATCCTATCGACAACTTCTGATCCCTCAGAAGGACACAAATATTTTTATTCTTGCTTTTTAGACTTTTTTTTGTACACATTTATCTGATCTTCATGCTCCAGTCGCTAGAGCAGAGGAACGGCTTTGGGGCAACACCACGTGTAGCGTGTTCAGTCAGTGGGGAGTGTTTGTGTGGCCGCAGCCCAGAGCGCGGCCGTGGCTTGAACCCCCCCTTTGCCGGAGGCTGTGCGAGCAGGGCCGGAGGCTTTGCTCTCCCGAGAGCCCGGGACCAAGCACGGTGCTTCTGCTGCGAGGGTTCGCCCTTCCTTGGGAAGGCGCAACATTTTTCTTGATCAGTAGTGAATTCATGAGCTTTTGGATATTGAAGTGGGCTATAAATGCCTACCGGATTTGTTACGCTAATCAACTAGAGGTTTTTTTGTTTGTAATTTTAAAAATGCTTTCTTTTGGAAGCTCTTGGGATTACTGTGAGAAGAAAGTCAGTTCCTCACTGGACGTAGAAAATAAAAAAACAACTTTTGCTCTTTCAAGTGATGTGGAAGTTCCAGATAAGTTTGTCAACAGCTTGTCCTCAAGGGCTGCGCTCTTTGAGGAGCTGAGTTCCCAAAACTCCCCCAAAACTGCTGCGCAGGGAGTGAAGGCTGGTCCACCGCCTCTGATTGTGCGCTCATCTGGTCAGGATTATTTTAGTTCTCTAAACCTAGCCGCTGGTTTCCCAAGATCACTCAATGCATAACCTTTTCTTTTGTATTTTTTTTTTTCCAAAATCTTTCGTTTGGAACAGGAAGGAGAGGTAACAACTATATCACTTCTGAAGGAAGAAATAATTCTGGAACTCCTTACAACAGTTCTGGATTACGAAATCCTTCAGAGCAGTGCTCCTGTTTAGCAATGTGCAGTAAAGGAGACCGCAATGAAAGATGTACCGAGACAAAACTGAGCCGTATTCTAGGTGACATTGGAAATCCTCTTGGTGCCCATATCTGATCTGTTGACTGGATATTTGAAGTCAGTGTGATGCTTTCAGCTTTGCATACGTAAGCAGTTGTCTGTCTGTCTACTACGGAGTGAGGAAAGCAGTTTAAATCAACACTCTGTCAAGACAAAAATGCAAAACACACGACTTTCTCACAAAACATCCCAGTCCAGACTTTTGTAAATTAGTTTGATTACACTTTCGATTTTTTTTTTGCTCTTCATACAGCTTCTTGAAACTTATTTTATTGTATCTGTAATTATTCTTGTTTTCACTTATTGTGCATTCTCTGTATGTATTTAAAAAGCTTTGATATTTAATTTAATAATAAATTAGAATTCTAAGCAAGCTGCTTGGTTCTTTCCCCATAACAATCTTTGCCTGCCCAAGCTTCAGTGAAGATGCAGAGAAGATTTAGTAACTCATCTCTCCGGTTTGGGATTGTCACTGAATGTACACGTTAGTTCGTTCTCCATTTTTGTACCAAATACCGTATGTGATGGAGCGTTTCCTGCTCGCTTTGGTGGGACGTGTTCTTCCTGCCTGTGCATATGGGCTTGGAGCCCCCTTCTCACCTTCCGTTTCAGGTATCCCCATCGGAAGGGTTTGACTGTAGTAATGGCTTTCTTTTGTAGTGCTCTGACAGATGGAAACAAGGATGGTTCTCTTCAAAGGTAAGCTTTAAGCAGTTTTCTATATACCCATAGCATAAAACATTGGTTCCCAAATGCACACCAAAACTGCTGTTGATTTGAAGAGCCTTCTGAGCGTAAGGGGTGTTCCCCATCCCCTTTTTTTAATACGCTTCTCTGTGGTTTGGTGCCTTTTTTCCCCTTCTCTAATCACAACACAAACACCAAGAATAAGCCAGTACTTCGAACACGGTACAAGCAGCTGTAAAAACTCGCCGTGAAGTTCTGTCACAGCCTGTCATTTTCTAGCACTGCTGCGCTCTGACAGCCCCCGTCCTCGGGTGTTCAAACCAGGCGGCGGTGTGCCTGAGGAACTGGACGGGGTTCCTTCACTCGCCTGTGTCTGGTGTTTCTGTAATTGCTTGCTAAGTCTTGCAATGCCACTCAAACTTATTTTCTCAAACAAGAAAATCTGACTGGCAGTGTGATACCTGTCCATCTGCAGAAGTGTCGGAGCGAAGAGCGGTCCCTGTCTTTGTTCCAGAGCTGTTGTGCTGTGCCTGTAATGCTGCTTTAAAGATGAATTTCTGTATCCGTAATGTGCCTACTAAATATTCGTGAATGACCATATTCTTTCTCAAGGGAAGGTTTAGACTGGATGTTTCAAGCTGGAGAACTGACTTCAGAAACCTGAAGATGGAGAGGCGGTTCTGGCTTCAGACAGCGGAAGTGCAGTTAGTTTTTCCAGTTGCAGCACTGGTAGTAAGTGGTGCGTAAAATTCCATCTTCATTTGGATTAGAAAGTAAATTATTAATGGAGCTGAATCCTTTTTTCCAACTCCCTGTGCAGTCAATAATTTATAGTGGCACAAGTGTAAGATTTATATTTTTAACCATCCAGCTCCCAGAATACTGTTGTTCGTGTTGAAAGCTGATGTCCTTCCCGACAACCTCAGGCGCAGTGGGTGTTCATGCGTTATGATGGGCTCTGCTCTGGCCCTTTAGTCCTGGTGCAATTCCACGAGCAGATTTCCTGCCAGAAGGGAGCTGAGCACGCCATTAGAAATTCGTAAGGAGAGACAGGAGTGGCTTTGTTTTGTGTTTCACTGAATGTCGGAGCTGTGCTGCTGTGTGGACTTGTGTTTTGAATGTCTTAACACAAAATCCCAATGTTTACAGTAGGTATTTGCATTTTCCAAACACTGATCCTTTATCCAAAACTGGAGTCTTCAGGTAAAAACATCTGCGTGCGGTGTCTGGGATGTGCTCATTAAACACCGACCCGCTGTTGCCTTCATCGTGCCCCTTTGCAAGCTGGTTGAGGCTGTTCCGAGCCTGTGTGCTGGCGCTCGTCTCTTCCTTCATCTTCCTGTCATCGCAGCCCTCCTTCTTTGTTCCTAGCGGGACCCCGAGGCTCTGCTAACCCGCTTTTGATGGCACTGCTGGTAAAGCAGGAGAAGGAGTCTGGCTGTAAGCAGAAGTCCCTCTGCCTTTGAAACAGCATTTGCAGTTCTCTCACTGTGTGTTATCTTCTTCTTGTCTTTCACGCCCTGTGAATCCTCTGCCAGTGGTGTGATTTTCAAGAAGCCTTCTGCAGTTGAGGCCTTTCAGGTCTTGCATCTTGTGATGCTTTGCCTTGCTTTTTCCACTCACTGTGCTGCCCTTCAGATCCTCCTCCCCTGCTTCCTGGGCGATTGGCTTCAACTAGATATTTCAAACACATGAATTTATTTTTGGTCTCATAACTTTCATTTCTTTTAAAAGTTCACCCTTACTTTGAAGTCCAGAAAGGCTGTCCCAGAGCTACTTGAAGCTTATCGATCAAAACCACACCTAGAGCTCTATCTGAAGCCTCGCTGACAGCTACCTTGGTGCACAAGCACAGCATGCTCTGACGTGAATGCTGTAAACAGGTAGACTTCAGTGCCTTCGCGCGTTGTTTCTTTTCTTATCTTCCTTGCCCATACCCATCTGTCTGATGCAAGGTTCCTGGGAGAGGGGACAGTATTCTTCATCTTTTCTCTTTCTAAAGATACACAAGAAATCCTGGTAGCTCCTTGCTGCCAGCTGCAAACCAAAATCCCGTTTTGCTGCTAGCCATGCAGTGGAAACTTGTGAAGTTACCGGTACGTGTGCCTGGGTCTGTCATCTGTTACAGATCTGTCTGACTTCAGACCTGTGCTGAGCTGGCTTCTTCCAGGGCGAAATGCTGCTGGAACATCACATTTTTAAGGGAACCTTTTTTTGAAGCTCTGCAGGATGCTGAGGAATATTGCAGGAGGGGAAGCGAATCGTGAACAGCCTGTGAGCTGGTCGGGTGTCCCTGGCAGGTCCGGCTGTCGGCACACAAACACTTAGTGCGTTAGAGAGTAACCGGACCGGGGAAGGGCTTCCTCATCACTGGAGACCGGTGGGTACCTGTGCGATGGAGCTGGGCGCGCGGCAGAGCCCGCGCGTGCCTCCCAGCCCCCAGCGGGAGAGGGGAGGCCGGCCGGGCTGGCGCCTGGCTGCGTCGCGCCTCTCCTCGAGGCCGGACGACTGCTTTATAGAGAAGTCGAGTGCAGAAGGGGGTATGCACGGTTGTTTCCCTGCTGTGCTATAAGTGGAGTTCCCTCTAGGTCAGGCATGTATCACCAGTGCTAAATTTACTTTAAAATATTACTGAGATGGGGAGGCTTGTGAGTCAGGTCTATGAAAGCGTGCATGGCTTATGTAAAGAGGTGTAGCTCGTGAAGAGGCAGGAGGCAGGCGGGTGTCAGCCTGCCGCCCAGACCGGGCCGGCCAGTGTCCGCCCTCCCGAGACGAACGGGTCTGGTCTGTGTGTTCAGACAGCGGCTGCTCCTCCAGGCTGTCTGCACCTGAGAGCAGGACTGAGGGGTCTGCTGGCCACCTTTTCCTAGGTTTCCAGGCATTTCAGGAAATGTAAATAATTTTCAATCTCCATTCTGTCTCAGACAAAGTTTAAAAAAATAAAAAACTTGCGGGGGGCAGGGGGGATGAATATGTTCATCTGTTCTAGTCCGGGAATACTTCAGCTTGAGTTATGCTGCCGTGCTGCTGTGGGAGGGGGAAGGAGGAGGGATGCGAGGGATGCTGCCATGGGGATTTCGGTATTCGGGTCTCTTCCTCTCATTCAGATCCATGTATTTGGCCTCCAACAACCTCCAGCTCCTAGGGCAGCTGTGTATTTGCTGGCTGAACGTCCCAGCGCGCTCCGCCGCGTCACAGGCGGACGCTGGCTGTTCTGCAGCACCCGCGGCAGGTCCCACCCCGGCACAGCTGCCCCGAGGGGGGTGAGCTCCTCGCCCTTCCTCGGATAAAGACGTTCTTTGACTCAGCAGCCGGGCCCACGGCCACTTTGCAAGCGCAGTGCCACCAGCAGCCCGTGGAGGTGGGCACTGGACGGGCAGCACCGGGCAGCTGCGGGGTCGGGAGCGGCTGAGACAGGAAGAGCCCGCTCACTCCCTGCTGCTAATTCACCTTCTGCAAGCTCCAGCTTATGCCCTCCGTATGTTTTGCAATGCAGAAGACAAGATGGAGGTAAAAATAGAGCATCACTTCAGAGCTCTAAAGAGGAAATGCCTTATCAACTTCCTTTTAATGTCATTCCGGTTTGCTGCTGCCCTGGACCAGTGCTTTGAACCTGCAGCCAGTCACAGTGCAGGGGCGAGTTGCCCCGTTTTGTTTTTCTGCCCAAATGAGATTGATGACCCGCTCGGTTTGCATCGATCCTCACTGGGAAGGAGTACAACATACGGGTTTTAAGGAATTGGACTCGAGACCAAATAATTGGAAGAAAATGCTTCAGAATCTGCAGCCTATAATTAAACATCTCCAAGGCGTGGCGAGATGCAGCGAGCTCAGCAGAAGGAGGCATTTCGCTGTGGAGACTTCCCGTCTTTGTTTCACGCTGTGTGCTGTTAAAGCAAACAGCTTAGCAAGCTTCAGAAACAGAAACATTCAGCAGCTCTTGACCAAGAATAGCATCTAACCTTACAGCTAAGCTGGAAACAATGAGGACCATCAGTCTTTGCATTTTAGCACATAAACTAGGTAGCTTAGCTCATGGAGAAATCCCCATGATTCTATTTTAGGTAACCTAGAGATTGCAGGATGGGAGTTTTCATCTTCTGAAGCATTCAGCAGTAACCACCAGAAGCGAAAGGTCCTAATTTAGAGCAGTGCCCTGATCTGCTGAGGCAATTTGTACTTAGCTGCACAAGCTGGCTTTTTCTTTTCTCAGTGGTATAAATTCTAACCACCCCTCTTTCTACAGAGCTTGTAGAATATGTCATGTCTGATAAAAAAGTGAGCTTGAGACGTGATGGAAATGTCTACCTTCTGCCTGTGGGGTCAGCTAGACGCCGGGTTAAAAGCCTCGCACAGATGAGCGAGGCATCTCTGCGCAGCTCTGGCTGCCTCGGTGGGCAGATTTTGGAGGAGACATCCACCATACGCCCTAATCCGGACTTAATCTCTATGGCTCATAACCTCTTCTGTGAGCAGGGAGTGCGATCTGTCTGGTTTGGCCCTGTGTCGAGCTACAAGCCCCTCGCATCTCTGCGGACGAGGGAGGTTTTACAGAGCCAGAAGTGTTTGTGTGCTGCGCGTAACGAGCTCTCGCTGGTGCAGAAGCGCCGCGAGCTCTCCCGGTGTGATCGCGCGGTGCTCCTGCCTGTTTCTGGGATGGCTGCAGCAGCCCCGAGCTCTGGCTCAGTCACCCCACGAGCAACGTGCCAAGCCCTTCACTGCGCTGTCTGCAGCAGCATCCGGTGTTATGAATGAGAGGGCAAATTCATTTTCCCTGTGCTTAGTTCATAGTAAAGCTAAATCATGGAAAGCAGGTGAAGAACAGGTGAGCAAC
Organism: Chauna torquata; assembly: GCA_013399475.1. Classification (NCBI taxonomy): domain Eukaryota; kingdom Metazoa; phylum Chordata; class Aves; order Anseriformes; family Anhimidae; genus Chauna; species Chauna torquata. The sequence continues at coordinate 14,135 of VXAL01002449.1, read as the reverse complement.
GTTTTGTCCTTTGCTTGAACCGCCAATGTTGTGCAAATTCATTAGCTAAGACAAACATTAAGAGGTGAATGGAGAGCCTATAGTGTTTAGTAGAAACCGTATGCAACATGGAAATTGGATGTAAACCTCTTGCTGCTCCTTTGCATATCCATTATACATGAGCCATCAGAGCAGCATATTAATAACACAGGAGGCTAAAGCACTTGGCACTCCCATCTCTTTAGAGAAACATCAGAGCAGAGGCTGTCAACTTCAGTCTTTGAAGTCTGGAGCTTGCATCTGCCCAGCTGCTTCAGTGACATGGCCAGGATGCCCAGGGGGGTGCTCCCATTGAAGGGAGCACCTCCACTGTGTGTGAGTTTCTTTACACTAGTAAAATTCTCCTTCTCCAGGACAAAAAAAAATCCTCCTTTCCTTCTCAGCCTTTTTGCAGGTTCAATTTCTTAAGCAATTCATGACAAGGCCAAAGATAGGGTTAAAGCAACATCAGGATGCTGAGATGCAAACTGTTTCTGTTCCTCGAAAGCTCTCCCCACCAGGGCCTCTCTGTCCAAGCCTTGTGCTGTGCGTGGGTACCACGACCGCAGGTCCCTTTGCTTTGCTGAATAACGAGGAGTAAACGACACTGAATTTTCTAACCATCCAAGTTGCTTCTCTATCGAGATGCACAAAGGTGGCTCCTTGGACCTCCCCTGGAACCACGCTCGAGCTGCCGAGGGCCCCTGCGAGACGCTAAGGCTTCCAGAGCCGCACTTCTGGGCGAGCAGAGGCAGGAAGGGAAGCCGCTTCGTGCGAAGGCTGGCCTCGGCGCAGAACGGGGTCAGCCGAAGCACAAGGGAAACCTGGAGCTGCTTGGCTGTGGGTGGTCGTGGGTGGTGAGCCTTAAAAACAGAGACTGGCTTGGGTGGCTAAAATCCTAGCCCTGCTCTGCGAGGCTAAACATCAACGCTGCTTCCGCCAGTGTTGCAAGCGGGGCTTGTTAGGAGTAAGGCCCAGCAAGCCTAGTTAGGCTTGCGGTTCTCAAAGCAATGGGGAGCAGACACACGAAGGAAACAGGGCTAATTTGTTAAAAAAGCATCAGCAAGCTACAGCGCCCAGTCAGAGGTGGAGAGTGTGTTGTAATAGAAGGGACAGGGTATGGAAGAGAAGGCGGAACGAGTCCGCGTGCTGCAGAGCAGCTCTGTCTCGCTGCTGGGCCAGGGCCCCGCTGCCTCTCACCAGGAAGCCCGAGGGCCGGATCCAGGAGGGTGCTGAGCTCAGGAGGTCAGGGGCTGGGCTGCGGGCAGCGGCCGAGCCGGAAGAACTAAAATTGTTGTTCTTTTGACCACTTTCTGAGACGCGCGTGAGGATAACGGAGCTGCGTTTTCCAGGCGTTAACAAACGTTCAGTTTGCGTCCTTCTCGTGCTTTGAGTATCTGGGGGGGTTTTCCTCTCCCCCAGCCAAAACCATGGCTTGCATCTTTAAGGAGCAAAAAGACGTATTTATTGTAGCGCTGCCTGTGAGAACGACAGGCAGCCCAAAGCTTTCCCACGTCACATCAGAGGCTAAGGCACTCGGGTCTGGGCCACGGGGCCGCTCACCGCGCTGCCTTGCCAGCACGGGTGTAACGATTCCCTAAATGCGACCACTGGAGCCAAAGAGCTGAACCTGTCCCGTCGCAGCGTTTGCTGCCGGGCTGCTCCCCGCGGGGAGCTGGCAGCTCCTTCCTGCAGCTGCCCGATCGGCGTGGGAGCGAGGTGCCCCTGCCTGCGAGGGGCTGGCGGTGGTGCGTGCTCAGGCTGCCGCGTGCGCCCGCTGCTGAATCACCCCTAGTGAATCCTGCCCGGAGATGGAGCGCTGGTCAGCTGGAGCACGGTGCTGCAGAGGAGAGCTGCGTGAGAAAACTAATCCGTCCCCAGCTTGGCAGGGCTCCTCTCCGGGCTGGAAGCTGTGCTCCCCTTCGTTCCTGAGGCTGCCAGAGGTGCGCAGCAGAGGGGATGCTGCTGTGTGGCTGGACGGGGTGGTCGTGCGCAGCTGCAGGACAGGCCAGTAGCTGTGGTGGACCAGTGTGCCAACCCGCACACGCCGCTGGTGCGGCGCGAGGGGCCGGACGGACTGGGTGGGAAAAGCCTGCCTGGGAGAAGGCGGCAGCCAGCGGTTTCGGTAGTGCCATGGGTTGTCATGCCTCGGGTTAAGAGGCTTTGAAAAGGGACATGCTTCCCAGGAGCAGCTTGCATTTAGGTTTTTTGAGTGGAGACCAAATATTGCTGTTCATTCATGAAATCTACAGTTTCGATCAATAATTTAGGATTTTGAGCAGATTTGGAATTTGTCTACTTTCTCTCATATTTGGTTGTGCACGAGAATACAAAACTGCAGTGGCAGGGCCAGAAGTGAGAAGCAGCTCCCAGCTGCCGTGGGATCCCTGTCCTCCGTGTGCTGCAGGCAGGGAGGACGCCTGGTGGCACACCATCCTGGTGGCACACTGGCCAGACACCTCCGCAGCTGCCGTGCTCAGCAAGAAGCCCAGCGCAGCTCATCTGCAGCACCGGGCTGAGCTGCCTGCGCCGTTCTGCGCTCTGACGTGCTGCTGTCTGTTGCCGGTTGCTTCTACGTGTGTATTTGCAACCCACTGCACCCAAAATACCGGCTGATCTGCTTGCTCTTGGAGTGGGAAGCAATAATTAAATGAGTAGTTCAAACCTGACTTTTTTTCTCAGACAGAAGAAATAAGTTCAGTTTTGACCATGCGTGTTACATTTTAATTTTTTCTCATGCCAAGAAATACAAAGAAGTTGTATAAGGTATACCATATCGTCCTGCAGAAAAAGAAACATCTATCAGCAAAGAGAAGTGCCCAGCCGAAATTCCTGCTGTGTTCATGCTGTCTGTGAATACGACTCTTCCAGCTGGGCTTCGGAGGGGCCGAGGCTGTGCGTGTAAGTGGTTCCAGCAGCGGTGGGCACACACCCTGTGCTTCCACACATGGATCCTGCCCTGGCACCATCGCACAGGGGCTGAGAGAGGGTGCCCCTGCCCAGGGGTGGCATCGGGGCTGCCCCGGTGAGTACTGCACACATTCCCTTCCTGGTGTTTCTTATCCCACACGAGTATTTATAGGTTTGAGTTTTGCTACCCACAGGTGTTAGCAAATGCTTTACAAGTATTCCCATTTTGAAAAGGCTGCTTTCCCCCCCCACCCCCTTCGGCTTGTGCCCAAGCATGGGAGTTTTCAGTCCAAATCTGTCTTTGCCAAAATTAAAGGATGCACGCTGAAAGAAAAGCAACCTTAAATCTGCAATTGTTTCAGCTCGACTGTGAAGCCGGGGCTGGGGTTCTGGGCTGTTGTAAGTAGCAAAGTGCACGGGCAGGGCTGGGGGAATCGAAGAGAAAGCCGTGGGACCAGCCCAGGGGGTATGTCTGCAGCCTCTCCCCACGGACTCAGGCTGAACGGAAGCAGAGTTTGAGTTTTATACAACAGGCGGCATCTGCCCCTTGCCTGCGTGGGGTGCTCGGGGCCGGTTACCGGCTGGCTCTGCACCCAGCCCCGGCCGGTGACGCGGAGGAGCGGGCTCCCAGCCCCTCGGCTCCCCTTCCAGCGCTGGCATCTCCTTGCCAACAAGGCCTGTCCCGGCTGAAACAAAAGGGAGAGGGTGCCGGGAGAGCCGGCGTGACTTGCAGCTTGGCTGGGGGCGGCGGCGCTAAGGGGAAAGCGCGCTGAACTTGCAAAGATAGGGAGAGAGAGGTGAACTGGAAAGGAGTGAAATAATGACCAGGAAAAGCAAAACCATCACCAATGCAGCCAACTTTGAAAGCAGATCTTTTGTCACTTTCCTCCCTTTGTGCTAAAATCTTTCCGGTCTCCTCTGCAGGCGTGCATCAGCCGGACACCAGGGGCTGCACTCCCAGCTGATCCGTGCCGGTCCTTTTTAGCCCGCTGGTCGCTGCGTCCTGCCAGCTGGTGGTATGGCAATAAGCTTGTCTGCACGTCGCTCCTTCGGCTTGGCGCTTCGCTCCAGCCTTTCCTTGCCCAGCAGGGGCTCCTCTGGGCTGCCCCTGGGGAGAGGAGCCCAGGAGGCCCGGTGCCGGAGAGGCCCCGGTGCCATGCAGCTCCGCGCTGGCTGCTTCCCGAGCAGCACAAGCCGCCTGGCTCTGTCCCGCCAGGACCTCACACTTGTCGATCGTAACTCCTACTTGAACTCACTTATAGACGCATTTCCCACCTTTTCCATCTCCCCAGCATGCTATCCTCCTACCAGCTGCACTTCGCTGTCAGGTAAGGCCGGATTGCCACGGCGTCGCTTGTATCTCGCCTCTCCTCTCTTCCCTGCTTTGCTAGGGGGTAGAAGTTGGCCAGATTGTGAGGATTTCGTGAGTGTTTTAGTTGCAAACACAGAAAACTTGATGCTGACGTCTGCCTAGAGGAGGCTGCAGCAGGTGGCAGTGAGCCGGGACATGAGCAATAGGTCTTGTTTGTGGAGATGGAGAGGAGGAGCCTTTTCATGACACACTTTCTGTGATCGCCCACCCGCACTCTAAAAACAAACTCGGGAGAGCAGCAGTTGTGCCTGGACGTGCAAAGCAAGATGCTCGCACTGAATTTGCAAAGAATCAGGAGGGATGCTTTTGTTTCCCAGCTGTAGCCCGAAGGAGGAAACTTGTGTCCGGGTGGCCTCAGGGTGGATCCTGCCGGGGTTTAGCTCCTCGTAACGCAATCATGTGCGAGGTGCCCACCAAGGGCTGGGCGCTTATCGGCTTCTTCCTTGGCGAGTAAGAGCTGTCGCAGCCGAGAGCCGCGCGGGCTCGAGCTGGGGTGGAACCACGCGTGCCGCAGCGAGCAGCTTCCCGAGGGCCTCGTGGCAAAAGCTTTGCAAAGGATCAGGCTGCAAACTGCATGAGGAGGTTGTTGGAGAGCAGGGAAAAGGCTTTTGTGTCCGGCTGATCCTGAGGAGTTTATTTCTCTGGCACAACTCGAGAGCCAGATTGCAAGGAAAGATAATATTTTATGTCAGGAGTGACTGTAGAGGCTTTCAACTGGTTCTCAGTGGAGGAGAAGGACCAAAAAGATACGTTCAAGAGTGCAGAGCAGTGCAATCATATCTAACCAGAAAGAAGATTAAAAAAGGAAAGGAGATGAAGCGTCTTCAGTTTTTATTATCTTTAATACTGGGATGTGAAGCAGTCACCTCAGCAGCCTGGCGATCCAGGCTAGGCAGAAAGCACAAACCACGTCTGGGTGCATGAAGCAAATCATCACTGTGGGCTTTTTTTTTTTTTGAAAGCTTTTGCTTTCTCCTGTGTTCAGGTGAATTCTGGTGCCTCTGCTCCTGGCTTCTCCAGCCAGAGACTTCTCCAGCCTGGCTCTGCGCACCGCAGCCGCTCGCCACCCCGTGCCTGCGCCAGGGATTCCAGCCCATCCTGAAATGCAGCATGCGCGTGTCTTTGCACGGATCCCTCTGGAAACATCAGACTCAAAGGAATTATGTATTCACTCCTATTTATATTGAGGAGGAGAAAGAAAAAATGTTTTCTTTTCTGAGCTGCTCGTGCATGTGACTTGGAGCAACTTTGCCATCTGTGCAGTTATAATAGCACAACGCTGAACCGCCGCGTGTGGGGCTGCAGGGCTTCGTTCTTTCACCATGGTAAAGCACTTCGGGCTCCTTAGATGAAAGGCTTTATATAATGATAAAAATAGCATTTAAATCCTTCATTTGGTGCTCTGAAGTGCTGTAGCATTCCCTGGATGCCGGCCCGTCCTGTCCTCGGAGGATCCCTCTTGGCTTTGCCGTGTGCTGTCAGTGGCTCAGGGCAAACAGTGCACCTTGGCCAGCCGGCAGTGTTTGGGTTCAGGGGTTGAGAAGGGAACGTTTGGGGGATTTGATGGGACAAGGGCAGCATCCACAGCCCACCCGTAAGATGAGGGGCTTAGTCTCAAAGGGAGGGTTCCTGGTGAGTGCGGGGACAAGAGATCGAATACCAAGGAGCACCCTGATGGACACTGCACCAGGCCGAGCACAAAGCTTTCCTAGCACCAAGCGCAGAAAAAATGATTTGCAAAAGGAAGGTCGTGAATTTGGTCCATCTTAAGAAGCTCGTAGTTTCTAGTAAAGCACAGGCAAAGGAGCGGATGGGAAGACAGCCCAAGAAAGTGCTGTAGTAGCATGCTATTGCTCTGAGTCCCTGGAACCCCTTTGAATTTAGAGGAAAACATTAACGGTGTGTCCAGGGGATCCGGCTGTCCTATCCCCTGGGTTCAAATAACGTCTAGCCAAAGAAAACTCTGTAATGAGGAGCAATCAAAGAGGTGATGAGAGAATGTTCCCAGCTACATCCCCATGGTACTGCAGAGTGAGGATTTACGGCACGGCAGCTTTCCGTGCTGCCTTCCGCCATGCCCCTCGTGCTCACCAGTCTGGAAAGGATGCGAGTGCCAGGACGCTGGGAGGTTTCCACGGGTGCACCTTGCTGTGCAGCAAATTCCCCATGCAGACAAGCCCTTGGACGTGTTGGGTTTGGTCTGAGATTTTTCCAGATTAATAGAGAGAGCAGGGGAGAGCCCCAAAACACCTCGCATCCCAGGGCAGGCTGGAAGTGCAGCTCCCGATCATGTAATTGTGCCAGCAAAGTTCTGCTAAAGGAGAGGCTCGGCTAACACGGAGCCAATGGATATGGCCAGGAGCCATCTACGAAGCCTGGATACAATAACAGGCGATGAAACCTTGCATAGTCTGGGTGGCTGAATACAGTACCAAAGCCAGTACCAGCCCGCGGGAGGTGGGGATGCGGGGACAGCGTGGGGACGGCGTGGGGATGGGGATGCCGGAGGGGACCACTCATTGTGGAAGACTAGGCAGGGCACGGGGGGGCCCTGGCAGATCGGGAGGAGCAAAAAGTCTGTGTTCTTTACATGTCTTTAAATACAAAATGTTAAAAAATGATATTTGTGGAACCGGCCCCGGCCAGCTCCAGTGATGCTGGAGGTGTTCAGAGATGCAGAAGAGCGCATGAGGGGTAAAGAGAGGAGCAGGAACCCTAAACTCCTCTGCGCCTCTGAAAATCTCCTGGTAGGCCCTCAGCTGAAGCCCAAAAGGGTGAGGGGAGATGAGCATGGACGGTGATGGGGTCTGGATCCCGCTGCAGCTTTTGTCTGACGGCCAGGACATGACATAAACGCTTGAGTGGATAGGATGGGCTCTCCATACCTTGGCACCGCTGCTGCAGATTAACCAGGCTCTTCTCTCAGCGCCACAAGTATTATGCTTGCTTTAGGTGCACAGAGAAAGAAATGTGTGGTTGCACAGAGAAAGCACATTTCCTTCTATTAAAAACCCCACCGTGGGATCGGGGTGAGGAGGAGCCTGGCATCCTCATGCAGCAGCATCCTGGTCTGCCGGCTCTGACATCTGCTGCAAGTGACAGAAGAGCTTGTATGAACAGACGTGGAGAACATTCCCACAGGCATGCAAATGGTCATTGTCTCTTTTTTTTTTTTCATCAAAAATACAAAAGCACCCACCACACCCTCCAGCTCCTGTGGCTGCGTTTTGGCCAGAGCGGAGCCGTGCTCCTTCTGCAGCTCGGCTCTCCCTCCTGCCTGGAACAGCTCTCAGCTCCTGATGGCAGTTTGAGCTTTTTGTCTTTTTTTTTTTTTTTTTTTTGAGACAGAATTTGATGATTTAAAAACCAACAACCCCCCAGAAATATGGTCACTTGTTCCAAAATTCTTAGGAGGATTCCTCAAAATGTCCTGGTCCATTCTTAGGTGTTCCTTAAAACAAGCTTCATTCCTGAAACTCTCTCTTCCTCTTGTTCTTCACCCAGAGTTGTCTCCCTGCTCCGTGAGTTTTGCTGGAAGGGAATGAGGTAGTGGATTTCCCCCTTCTCCTCTCCGCTCGGCGTCTGAAGCTCTTTCCCATCCCTCCTCACGACGTTTTCATCCCAGCACTCAGCCAAACTCGTTTCCAAGAGGCGGTGGAGCAGGAGCATGCGTTCCTTCAGACGGCGCTCCAGAGCAGGCTGGCCGGGGTTGCCCACCTACGCTGTGACAAGTTTTTGTTGCAAGGCTGAAAGTAAAAACCCCAAAAGGAGAGTTGTCTTCCTCCTCTTCGAGGTATTTGCATGCTAAAATGTCTTCTAGGAAACTGTAAAATAAAGAGAGTCTTAGGGCAGCTTCCAGCAGTCACCGAGTTGTCCCTGATGCTCTTGGCTTGGGCTTTGGGTTTGAGTGGGCGAGATCTGAGGATCCCTCTTTCCCAAGCAGCGCTGCCATCGACCATGCTGGTGCTGGCAGGTGGGTCTGCGTTTGGGAAGGTCCCCAAACATTTGGGGATTGCACCCCGGGCAGGCTGACTTGTGGCCTGAATCCATTCACTTTCACCCCACTACATTCCCCCCAAACCCACCACAACCTTGCCAGGTAAAGGCCTTAGGTCGTAGCCAAAATAATTTTTGCCTGGGAGATCTTGCACAGTCACCAGTTACAGGACAGCACTGGGAGGAGTTCTCCTTCCACCGAGCTGAACAGCACGCGTTGCTACTGCAAGCAACCTGTTCTGCACGCGTCTGCTGGCGGTGGCGGACGCGCCAGCCTGCCGTAGAGGTGCTCAAATGCCCTTACGCTGCGGCTGGGGTGGGAATGGAGTGTCCTAAAGACAGGGACGTCCTATAAACTGCTGGGGACAGCACCCAGGGAGCCACCTGGGGTCCCTGCTCGAGCTGGGCTGGGGAAAAGAGAAGGAGATGTTACCTCTGACGCTGAGTGAAACGTAGAGCACGATGATGATGGTTCCCAGGATGATGGAGACGATGCTGAGCAGGCGGGCCATGCGGCCGAGGCGCCGGGCTCCGTCCATGTCCCCCTGCTGCCCGCTGTTCCTCGACTGGTGGGGAAGCACAGAGAGAGGCTCCTGAGAACGGCGGTGGGGCGATGCTCTGGCTGCCGTCCCCAGGAGGAGCGACTGCGTCAGCAGGGGGGCCTGGACTCGCTGTCGCGGGACGGCACGCGACACGTCTCTGACAATTTGCTGCCCTGAACTGAGCCAGGGTGGCCCCGTTGGGATGCTTGTCCCATGGGCAGGAGATAGATGGGCTCAGGTCTGCCTTTTGTTGGAGCGGCTGAGAGATGTCCACAGTGTGGGACAGGAGGCATTGCCCAGCCCTCTCTGGCTCTTTTATGGAAAAAAGCTGAGATTCTGGACTTCAGAATTACTTCCCCGAAGTAATTCACTTACTGGGGACTGTGCCGGGGGGCTGCGTCCCCCAGGGGTGCCACTGCGTTTCTGCAGCTTATGTGCAGGAGAAGCACCCTCTCTCCATCTTCGGCAAATCTAAGTATTGCGGTTTAACCATTACTGATAAACTTATTAAAAAAAAAAAAAAAAAAGAGGCAGCGATGTTTCCAAAGCAGCGTGTGGCCTCTCTGGCCATTGGTGCTGCGTGCGTGTGCAGGAGGAAGGGGCTCGGGCAGCTGCCGCTGGGTCCGTCCTGCGCTGGGTTGGGCTCTGGTGCCTCTGCACTACCCTGAACTTCTGCATCTGTTTAGGTCGTGTTTGCCACCTCGGTTTTTAAATGCAGCCCTCCTACAGTGAGTTCGTGCTCTTGTGTGTGCTGGAGGGAGGGAGTGGTCAGTACGGCTTCTCTAGTCTGCCTCTGGTTTCGCCGTGTTTTCCCCTGCTGCTCTATTGATTTCTGCAGGCAGTTCAGGGAAAGCTTCCCTCCGCTCCGCAGCTGCAGGGAAGGGCTCCCGGCTGCGGCCTGGGCGGGGGGGAGCCACCGCTGGGTGCCTGGGAGCTGCTGCGGGGGGCTCGCTGAGGGACGGGGGGAGAGCCCTGGAGCTGGAGCTGGAGCAGGGCTTGCCTCGCGCTGATGCTTTGCCGGCACCAGCACCGTAACTGGAGGCTCTCCAAGGGACAAAGTGCTGTGGTCGTTGTCTCTGGGCACAAGTGGCAGCCCGGGGTGCCCAGGGGACGCAGCGTGGAGCTTCCCGTGCAAGCGTTGCTTCTCGCTGCCCAGGTGGGGCTGGCAGAGACCCAGGCCCTGAGGGCATCTCTGGGGGGTTAACGAAGCACCCCCAGGGCCTGCCCGCCGCTGCCGCAGCCCCTCCGTGGCGCGACGGGGCCACGGCCGCTGGGGGCTGGGTGGCTCGGGCCCAGGGCTGGACGTGCACCCAAGGGGGACAGAGGTGAGAGCGCAGAGCTCCCCGGTGGGTTCGCCGAGACCTCGCCTCAGCTCCCCAGAAGCAGAACACACACCGCGATCAGATGCAGCGTCAGCTTTCAGAGCCAGTGATTAAACGAGAAACGATCTGATTTCTTGCGCTTGTAATTGGCCACAACTTGGCTCCCTAGTGCAAAATACCGAAAGTAACGATTCCTGGTGAGGGAAAAGCATCATTCTGAGGGAGAGCACCAAGTGCTCCTCAGCCCGCAGGAGCGGGCGCGCTGGGCTCCCTGCCTTTGGCTGCGCGAGGACCCAGCACTTAGCAGGAGGGCGGCTGTGCAGCACAGCGGCGAGCTCGTTACGGCTTAATTGCTCCCGGTGTGTCGGCACCGGCTGCCTGTGCGATGGAGAGGCCCGTTTCCCCTTCATGTGTCCAGCACCGTGGCCTTCCTTGCCTGTGCCAGGCAGCACCACGACAAAAACGCCCCAGCCCCAGCCGCCCTGCGCTGGCTGCGGCGCTGGGGTTGTTAGAAGGTGGTTTTTAAGATTTGCATACGCTACTTTCAGTTTGCATCGCCACGTAAATAACAGAGCGGGGCCTCAAACAGACGGCTGCATCCTCGCGAACGTCTGGCTGCGCTAACGCATCGCGCGGCAGGACGATTTCCCCAGCGCTGATATTGAGTGAGCTCGAGACCTTGTTTCTTTTGGTCTGTACAGCACCTTTGGCAGACAATACCAAAAATCAGTGGTACACAGCCAGGAGCCTATTTTCGTTATAGAACAGGAGGTGATGAAATTAAGCTTCATGGGATGGTGCGGAGAGATGGGGGAAGAATACAGTAGTACAGGGATTGACAGGGTCCCCGAACTGCTCACTGACAGCTCCTAGCATTTGGGGTTTTTATAGGCTCAGATGTTTGTAACCAAGTGTAATATTTTTGCAGGATGTGGGCTAGATTGCAGTGAAACATATTTGCAATTTTAGCTGTCTTCCAAGCAAAATATATGGGCTAACAAATTCGACATATTTATCACTGCAGCTTCGGGAAGTGTTTACTGATCATTTATCCTGAACAATTATGAAAAATACATCAGCATTGGCATGGCGTGTTTAGTAGTCATTTGTTACTGTACATACATTATTCATTGGTGTGGAACAGTTTGATTATAGCTGTCTAGTATCAGTAATCCTATGGTTTTCTTTCTACCTAAAAACATGAACATTTTCTTTATTAATCAAGACTGGCAGAGGCAGAACAGCTCAGGAATGCCTGAGGACTAGGGGAGCCAGCGTGGGTGCCAAGGGACTTGGTGTCACGGCGCAGTATTAAGGAAATATGGTCCTTCGCAGAAGTGGGGCTGGAAGGGCCAAGCTGCACAGATACATGCATGGAGCCAGCCGAGTCTAGATGGTTCAAAAGAGATGCTAATCTTACCTGCTTTCACAGTTACCTGTCCGAGTTACTGTTCAGAGGGTGTTTTCCTAATTGGTAGCCTAAGTGGTCTTGCTGCAAATGAAGGCAATTACTTTTCTGTGCTAGTCCCGGGGACAGAGAGGACAAATTGTCACAGCCTCTTCCCACAATCTTTCACAATTTATGAACTGGCTTTGGATGTGTTCCGCTGGCTGCCACTGGTTATTCGGAATAAATCATTAATCCTCGACACTTGCATTTTGTTGAAGAAAACATTCTGAGAGAGGTATAAGTCAACACCAGACTTAGATACATGAATGCGCCATTTAAATGAGTAATGTAGGGTTTGACTTCTCCCACACCGTTCTGCAACGACAGTACTTATTTTGGACACCAAGTGCTGCATTGCACTTGGCTTTACTTGATGCGGGTTCTGGCGGGGTTTACCTTTCTGTTTACTGCCCATGATCTGCTCCCGGCGTTGTGCGCTAAGTGGCCTCTGTGCTCCTGCTGGGCTGGGTCCCAGGGGCTGCGCTGCTCTTGCGTCTATCGGCCCCGCTCCCAGCAGCGGGTGCCTGGGAGGAACCCAAACCCCTCGGGGCTTTGTCAAGAAGACGCACCCAGGGGGCGGTGGAGGAGCCTCCAGGTTGCTCATTTCCACAAGACCAGCGTAAGCAGGAAAAGGCTAGGGGCAGGAGCAGACTTTTTTCCACCCCTGGCCATAGGCCCTGCGGGGATCTGAGAGCAGGGTTTGAAAAATGATTTATGAGACACTAAATCCAAAAGCATTCATTACCTTTCCTCTCTGGTTGCTGCTTGTCGCACAGAAAAGCTTTCATGTGCAAGAAGCATTGACTTAGGAAAGAAAAATACAACTGCAGAGCTAGAGGAAAGTCAGCACATTGTAGAAAGGCTGCCTGCCTCCCCCTGCCCGGCCGCCAGCGAGGCACGGGGACGCAGCCCCCTAGTAATGGTGAAAACCTGACTCCTGCTCAGATTTGCGGGTGATCAGACATCCCTGGTTTTCATGCCATGGGGGCACCGAAGCCTGTGGGAGCTTTGGCAGTCACTGGGAACTGAATTTCTCCCTGGTGTAAGCAGGTGAAGCACCAGCTGACGCCCTGAGGGCTCTTGTGGCTTGCAGGAGGGCCAGGCAGACGTTTCCCGGCTGCCCACGGGCAGCGGGGAGCCAGGACCGCTCTGCTAGAGCCGCGCGGGAGTCCCCGGCTGCGGATGGGGGGGGTGACCACGTAGGCATGGCCACAGCTGGACTGGGCGGTAGCGGACGGGGAGTCCCGTGGGTGCCTCGGAGGCCCCAGGGGCTGGGGTCAGCCGGCCCCCGCCCCAGCTCTGCCTGAGCACCGGGTGATGGGGTTCGAGAGCCTTGGACGCAGAGGCCGGCAGGACAGCCAGGTGCCTCATTGCCACGGGGTGCGGCCCCCGTTGCGTTTAGCGCAGTAAATACACACCGGCACATCGCTGGCTGGCGATGTTAGCTGGCTCCTGCTCGTCTCACTGTTTACTCACCTACTCCATGGGGCTTATGCGGCCCAAGGCACATCCCCGCCGCGCTGCAGGCTCTAGCACTTGCGAGGGAGAGTGTGAGAATCTATTTTGCATGAAGGCTAATGTGGCTGGAAAATCCCCGTGAGAGACCTTGTTTATTACCACGGATAAGCAATACCCAGCTGCTTTCCCTCTCGTTCGGTGCAAAGCCAAAGGAGGCTGTCTGGCTTCCCCGTATGCTGCCTGAACAGCCTCCACCACACAACTGTACTAGGCAGAGGACAGCTGGCACTGGCAGAAATGATGATTCTTCCTCAAAACGGAAACTGGTCTCTCCATAGCGCTTTCTATAGCACCTGCCACTGTCTGGCTCTTCAAGTTGTTACTGGCTTTTGGGGAAGTGCTGACTGCATGTTCCTCTCCATGTATTTTGGTGTGGTAAGCAGGTGATTGCTTTCCCTGAGCTGATTTTCAAGGAAAAGATTTGCCTCTGTTGCAAATGAAGGGTGTAAAAGGTGCCTGGGGGGATGTAAAGCAACGGGGTAAGGAGGTGGCCGTACCTGCGAGGCTCTGCTGAGACAGGCAGGAGGCTGGCTGCTTTTATCCCCCCCTCGCTCTGATGTCAGTGTATTTGCTGAGGTGTAGGGGATATTTAATGGAGAAAATTGCTTCTGCAGGACAACTGCAAGAGCCGCAGGTGCAGCCCATCCCTTTGAAGTGCCTGAGAGCAGAAGCGAGCCCCAAGCCCGGGTCTTCCCAGTGCTGCAGGGCTGGGCTGGGCTGCTACGGAGCGGAGGCACACCCCTTGTCCGCTCTTCGCCTCGCCGCTCCGTCCCGCCTGGGAACCGCGCTGCGGGCTGCCCGTCGCCACCGTGAGAGGAACCGCACTCCGCAGGGGCGCGGGGCTGGGGCACGGCGTGCCCCACCGTGCCCGCGACCTCATCCCAAACCCGGCACCCCAAATCCCACATCATCCCCAGTCCCAAATCCCGCATCCCAAATCCCGCATCACCCCGCATCCCGGGCTGCCCCGCTCCGTCCCGGTGGCGGTGTCGGAGCAGCGGCACAGC
>VXAL01002433.1:39333-55795 GCA_013399475.1 Chauna torquata | reverse complement strand
TGGCGTGCAGCGTGTGCGTGGCGCGTGTGCGGTGCCCGCGGCGTGCGGTAGCAGGCTGGCAGCTGCAAGCGGAGCTGCAGAGCCGGCGCGGCTCCGCGTGGCGGGGACCGATCCGTGCCCAGGCAGCGCGCCCCAACCCCAGGCTCAGCCCCCCGAAGCCCGCACGCCCCTATGCGCCAGCCACGCCGAGGGCCGGGAGCCGCCTTTTGCTGACCAGTTCCTCCCAGTTGCTAACTGGGAGCAGGGCGCATGCTGCAGACTGTGCCCGTGGTGGGGACGGGGGCGGCGGCAGCGCGCTCCGGATGCGTGTGCCGTTCCGGGCAAGGTCAACGTCCCGCATGGGCTGTGCTGGAAAAAATCCCCCATGTCGGCCGCGCTCTTCCCAGCGAGTTCCTCTTTCCTCTTCGGGGCGCTTCGCTCCCCGGGCTGTCGGCAGGAACCTGCGGCCGTACGGCGCCCGGCCCTCCTGTTCCAGCAACGCCACCGCCGCCACTTCCCGCGCTCGCAAACAAGACCTGGCCTTTGTCGTCTGCGCTTTCTTGGCATCTCGGTGTCCCGTTCTTGGGTGCAAATTCCTCGAAGCAGGAGGGCCAGCAGCCCCCATCTCGCGCGGTCGCAGGGAGAGGGTTGCAGAGAGGCTGGAGCGAGGTTTATTGCGGGATCCGAGCGCGCGGGAGCGATACACGACTGCTACACCCGTGTCGAAGCAATAAATTAAGCCATGCACAAGCTCCGGGCTGCAGGGTCCCCTCCTGCCACCTCGCTCGGTGCCTGGTGGGGGAGGTTTTGCGGCTGTTAAGCGATAAAATAGCTTTATGCTTTATTAAATATATTAAATCTTAATAATTAAATAATAAGGGTGCGCATCTGGTTCTGCCGAACATCCTGAGCAGCCCCCAACCCGAAGAGGAGCTGGCAGCAGGATGCTCGAAAACGCCTGGAAAACACCGAAATGCCTGGAAAACACCAAAACGGCTTGGAAAGGAGAACTGCCGGCTGCTCAGCGGGCGAAGGATCAGGCCCCAGCCAGGCTCAGGCTGCTCCTGGCCGCGCGTCGTCCCTCGGGTCCGTGGGATTCCCGGGACGCGCACCTCCAGCCGGCTGGGCGCCCTGGGACCATCCTTTTCCAGCAAACCCCAAACCCAGCGCCATGCCGGGCCCCGCCGGGGAATTCCTGCTGCTGCCGCCCCACCGGCGCGCTGGGGCAGAGCGCGGGGCCGGATCCGGCCGGGCAGGGGGCTGCGGGGTGGGACGGCACCGGGCTCCAGCAGCTCGGTGCTCCCCAGCCCGCATCAGGTTACAGCTCCGGGGGTATTTTTATAAACGGGCTGGAAGATTTCTAGCTTACTCCTTTTTTTTTTTTTTTTTTTCCCCCCTTGTGAATTCAAAAAGCCCCTGAGGTGGGAAAAGCCGGGGGCTGCGGGGGGGCTGCAGCCCGGCGCTCAGCACTCCTGCTTGGGTTTGTCCAGGGAGTGGTGTAGCTTCTTCAGCGTCTTTTTGATCCGCAGGGCGGTGAGGCGTGCCGAGGGGCTCTGGTACCAGCACTCCTTCATCACCTTAGCCAGGGCGGACAGAACCTGGGGGGGCAGAAAAGGGGGGAGAGCGGCGCTTTCCTGGGGAGCGTGCAGGCGCCAGGTCCCTGCCGCCAGCGGCACCCGCACCCGGTGGCTTTGAGCCTCCTGAAAAAGCCAACGCCGGGCTTCGAGCGGTGCCAGGGGTCCCCCCGCCTCCCCCAGGGTTTGCAAAGGCTTGAGGGGGGGTCCCAGGCTCTGTCCATCCTGACCCCCCGGTGCCATTGCCCCTCACTGGCTCATCACCCCTTTGGGGGTGCTGTGCACCCGCGGTACCCGAAGCCGCAGTCCCCGCGAGGCCGCTGAGCCTCAGCCAAAGCCTCACCGAGTCGGAGAAGAGGCGGTTGGGGACCACGGGGGTCTGCTGGTCGACGCACACCACCTTCTTCATGTCCTCGAAGCTGGGGTCGCTGGGCACCACGTCGAAGAAGGGTGGCCGGTACTCCTCCACGATGCCTGCGGGCGGGCGGCGTGAGCGTGGCTGGGGTGCAGGATGCGTCCCTGGCCCCGCACGGGGACGGGCAGCGGCAACGTCCCCACTTCCAGCGCGTTTAGGGGGAGCACGGGAAACGTAACGGGTGCTACAGGGTGCCCAGGGAGCCACTCGTGCCCGGCCCCATGGCGGCACGGACACGGCCCCGTGTCAGGGTGCGCGGGGTGCACAGCTCCAGCCCTGGCTGCACCACGGGGCCTTGCCGGGACATTTCGGGAAGTCAGGGGGGGCTCCAGCCCCGGCTCCAGCCCCGATGCCACCCCATGGCCGTGGTGAGCCCGCCAGCTGGCCCAGCTAATCCCTGCTTAGTGCCTCCATATGTCTGTGCACCCGCGGGGTTTAACCCCCCCGGGCCGCCCCGAGCACCCAGCAGCCCCGTGCACCCTCGGGGTCCCGGCGGCCCCGAGCCCCGTCCCAGCTCCCCAGTGCCCTGGGGCTGTGCGGGGATGCCCAGGGTCCCTGCAAGGGTTAAAGCCGGCGGCTGAAGGTCATCCCCTGCACATGGCTGCGGTAATTCGGAGTAAATGTTTAATCTGGAGGAGCCCCGGGGCAGTAAATGAGATTATCCCGGCCAGACTGCGCCTGGGGGGACCTGCTGCCTCACCCTCCAGCACCCACCATTTAATTAACGCTGCTAATGGACTCTGCCGGTGGCGAGCGGCGCTGGCCGGGGCGAGGAGCCTCCTCTGCGGGGGACCCCAGCGCTGTCCCCATCCCCAAGCAAAGCCCCGCGCCCGGAGGTCCCGGCCGTGGCCGGCTTCCAGGCTGCGCTGGATGCTGCTTGTTTTCTAATCAGCGCTGAACAAACAAAACGCTGATTGAGTCTAATGGGCCCTTTAATCAGGGAGCCGGGTGCTGACACTAGATTACAGTGTTTATAATTTACAGCTAATCTTCTGGGCGAAGGGAAAAAAAAAAAAAAAAAAGGAGGAGAAGGAGGAGGGAGCGGAGGCAGAGCCTCCCCGAGGAGGGCTGGAGCCCGCGGCACCGCTCACCGTTCACCGCCGTCCGCCGGGTGATCTCCCAGAGCACCAGCCCGTACGCCCAGATGTCCGTCTTCTTGTAGGACTCGAAGCAGTCGGTGCGGATCTGCTCGCTCAGCACCTCCGGGGCCATGTAGCGCTTGGTGCCCACCCGCGGGTTGTTGCCGATGTCCAGGTAGTCGCTGCCTTGGGAGTGCATGACGGCCAGCCCTGGACAGACGGACGGACGGCGGTCAGCGCTGCGCCGGCACCGCCGCCGCATCCCCGGCGAGCGGGGTCTCACCCAGGTCCGCGATGCAGCACTGCCGGTTGCTTTTCACCAGGATGTTCCTGCTCTTCAGGTCGCGGTGGGCGATGGCGGGCTTGCCCTGGGTGCCGAAGATCTCCACGTGGAGGTGGACGAGGCCGCAGATGATGGAGGCTGCCAGCCCCAGGCAGGTCTCCACGTCCAGGGCCGTCCTCTGCAGGTAGTCGTAGAGCGAGCCGTTCTCGTGGTAGTGGGTGATGAGCCAGAGCTGGGTGCTGGAGTTCCTCGACGTCATGTCGGAGGCGATGAAGCCTGGATGGGGAGAAGAGCGGGGTCACGGAGCCGCCGCGCCGCCGGCCCTGGCCCCCTGGCCCCCCGCTCACCCAGGATGTTGTCGTGCCGGAGGAGGACGGTGTTGTAGATCTCCGTCTCACGGAACCACGACTGCTCGTCCCGGGAGGAGAAGATCTTCACGGCCACGCTCTCCCCGTGCCACACGCCTCGCCACACCTCGCCGTAGCGCCCTTTGCCTGCCGCGGCCACGGCACCGCGTCACACGGCCCCTCCGGACCCCAACCCCGACCCCACCCCAGCGTGACAAATCCAGCTCCCGGGGTGGAACAGCAACGGGGCGACGCAGGTCCCCTTGGGCTCGGGGTGGGTTGACCTTGGCCAGCTGCCACGCACCCCCCCAGCCGCTTTCACCCTCCTCCACCTCACCAAGGCGGGGGAGAACTGGGGGCTCTGCGGGGTTTTGGCTGAGAGGGTTGGGTCCAACACCCCCCCTGGGTCTGGCATCGCGGTGCCACCGCTGGGGGCTGCAGCAAAGGGCTCCAGCCCACGCTCTGCTCACCCACGCACTCCACGAGGGTGATCTGCCGAGCCACCGTTCTCTGGACGAGGAAGGGCAGCCCCGAGCCGCTGCCCGTGGTGCAGTCGTCGTTCAGCAAGTCCTGCGGAGCCGGGGCGGCAGCAGCGTGAGCCTGGCGGCTGCCCCGCACAGCGCGTGCCCCCCGCACCTCGGGGACAGTGGGGTCCCCCTGGAGCTCACCCACCTCCAGCGTGCTGTCTCCCACCATGGATGCCTTCAGCATGAGGTCCGTGTCTCCCAGGTCACTGTGCTTGAACAGCAGCCTCTTGCGGCGATGCTGGGCCAGCTTCCAGAAGAAGAGCGCTGTGAGTGCTGCGAGGATGATGAGAGCGAGCAGCGGGACGAAGATCATCAGGAGGAGGTTGGACAGGGAAGGTGCCTTTCCCAGGGCTTCTTCTCCTGGTGGGGTGAAACGATGGGTGGGAGAATGAAGGTGGTGCTTGGGCTTGGACCTGGGGAGGTCTTGGTGCTGGGGCTTGGATCTGGGACGCATGGGGGTCTTGGTGCTTGGGCTTGGCGTGGGGAGGGTGGCTCTGCATTGGGGTCACCCCCATGGATGGCAGCTCTGCAGACACAGCCCAAGGAGGGGCACCTGGGGGTACCTCGCCGCCCCCATCCCGCACGGCAGAGGGTGACCCTGGCTCCCGGAGATGCCGAGTGAGGAGGGGAGTTATCTGGAGACCCACATGCATCTCCAGCCCCCTGGGCAGCTCTGCCCCTCTGCCCCCGGCTCCTGCAAAGGGACAGCCCAGAGGTGAGCCTGGTGCGGCCGCAGGCCCCCGTACCTTGCAGGTAGATCTCCAGCTCCGCGTTGCACATGCTGGAGTTGCAGCACCTGGTGCCGTACTGCTCCATCACGTGCGGGCGGCAGTTCTCCAGGAGGTTGTTGGAGAAGCAGCCCTTGTGCTGGGTGATCCTCCCGTCCTCCCTCCTCTTGCTGACGAAGCACACCTTGCCGGTGCAGGTGGGCAGGCTGCAGTGCGGCACGTCGCACACGCACAGCAGCTCGTCTGCGGGCATGAGGAGAGCACGCGTTGTGCCGCGGGGCCGGGACGCATCGCTCGGGGACAGTGGCCACCCGGCTTGGGGATGCTGGTGGCTTTGGGTCAATGATATCTGTGCTAAGGACCCTTGAACCAGCCTGGGACCACCAAAACGCATCCATCCCATGGGCTGTAATGAACCGGGCTGCCCTGGCTTGCAGCACACGGCCTGGGGGTCACATCCTGCCCGCGGAGCCCCAGGGAGCTTTGGAGGCAGAGCTGGACCCTGGGGATGTTGTGTTTTGGGAGCCAGGCACCAAATGCACTTCCCTCGCCACGGGGCCGGAGGGGCTGCGCTCCCGCCTCCTGATTTAGCTCTGCCCTTTCGGGCAGAAAATATCCCTCCTGGAATCAGCAAGTTCAGCGCGAGGGCAGCCAGACGGATGGCGGCAAGGGCGCAGACAGACGGACGGGCGGCCGTGCCGGTGACCCGTGTTCAGCAGCACGGGCCGGGGACCATTCCTCCTGCTCCACGACGCTGCCTGGGTGCTCCCCATCCAACCACCCAGCCCCGAGCAGGCGCAGGGGCCGATCCCAGCCTGGATCTGTCCCAGGTCCCCCTGGTGCTCTCCTGGGACCACGAGCAGCTCGTTGCTGCTCCCCACCACCAGCAACACCTCCCCGGAGATGCATTCTGCAGCCGTGTATTTTGAGCAGAGCAAGCGATTAAGTTTCCAAACAGCCGAGAGTTTATTTTAACCGCCCTGCGCGTGGCAGAAAGCATCGGGCACGGCCCCGGCTTCATTTTCTGCTCTGTTTTGCTACTCACCGGCAGCGAGGCCGAGGGAGAGGGTCAGCAGCGCCAGCATGGCCCCACCGCGAGCTTCTTGGGGCATTTTCCTGCAGAACAAAGGGGATGACAGGCGCAGCCACAAACCTGGGCACCTCTAACATCCCGGGGCTCGCGGCTGGGCAAAACACGGGCACAGCCGCGCGGTGGCTTTGGGAAGGAAGCAGCGGGACACCGGGTCCGATGGGGAGGGTGGGCAGCGGCGCGAGGTAGGATGTGCTGCTTCCAAGTGGAATTCGGCTCCGGACGTCCCGGTTGCAGCCCTTCCTGCGAGCAGTTCCCCGGGACGGCTGCAGACGCGCACGGAGCCGGCGGGATGCTGGGACGCCCCGTGCGGCCCCGCGGTGCTTGAGAACCGGGTGAGGGATGGGGCATTGCCGCGGCCCCGCGGCCCCACAGCCTCCCCTGTCCCAGCAGTTCGTACCTTGGCACGTCCCAGTGCCACCAGTGCGGCTGGAGGTCTGCGGGACGGGGCTGGAAGCCCCTGCGCCCCGTTGCGCACCCCCGGGTCCCCGCCGGAGCCGCCCCGGCAGCTGGCTGCAGTCCGGGCTCAGCTCTGGGGCGGGGGGGGCTTTTGTACAGAGCTTATCACTGACACAAGCGGAGTCGCTGCGGGCAGCCAAGAAGTCCCCAGCTGCGCCTTTGGGGAAGGTTTTGCTGCGTTGTTTTTTTGGTTTTTCAATGGCCCCTCGTAAAGGGGGAACGCCAGCCAAGCTCCTCGCGGCATCGCCACGCGCTCCCTTCCCACGCGGCCGGGACCTGGCTCCCCAGCCCCACCTCGCTCCCTTCTCCGTCGCCCGCGGCTCTCAATATAAACACGGCAAAGTCGCCGTTTCCTGCAATTCAAGGAGCCCTGCCCATGGCAGCCAGGACAGGAATCAAGATTGTTTAGATTCTGGCCTTGATGGGGAAAGGCAGTCACGCAAGCATGGCGCGCTGGGAGGCACACGGACGCGGCTGTCCCGGGCAGAGCTGCCATGGCTCCGGCCGCCGCACAGCATAAAATGGGCTTTTCCTCCCCAAAATAGCTCACTTTGTTGTTGCTTGCGGAGAGGAAACGGTGACCTGAACTCAGAGCTGGCGTGAGAGCAGGATCCGCCCCAGCAGGAGCGGTGCCCGGCTGCTCGCAGCGCTCCTTGCCAGCCGGCCCCAGCAGCCCGGCAGCATCAGCTGGTCCCTCGGCTAGCGCGGGACCAGCTCTGCAGGGATGGGATTTGGGAAGTAAATACACCCGGCGTTGTTTGTCTGTTGGTTTGTGAGCCCCCGGGACGCTCCTAGGCACGTTGCTTACCTTGCAATTTTGAGCGCTATGAAATGCATCTTTTTAAACGGGAGCCGAGACTCCCATACGGAATTCCCTCCTGGGAGGCACTTCCAGTAAAACACCAAGTGAAACCCTGGCCTGTCAGACATCTGCAGGATTTCTGCCGTTAAACACAAAGCGGTCAGGACCTCACCCGAAACTTTGCTGTGCGTGCGACAAAATTGCACGGCTTGCGAGCAAAGCAAACCGTAACCCAGAGCCGTCCCCAGCACTGAGCCGCAGAAACCCTGGGTCGGAAACGTCCTGGGACACGTCTGCAACGGGTCAAACCAGCCCCAGCCCTCACCCCCCCGCTCTCTCCCACTGCGACGCACGCAGCCCAGCTGCAGTGTACGCACCCTCGGGGGTCCCCAGCAGCTTCCCCAGCCCCACAATCCGAAGGGCTGGCAGCAAGTCGCTCTGCCGTTTTACGTCCTTTCATCCCCGGGGATTTGCAGTAGCATCAGCCACGGGGAGAGGAAAAAACCCCGACAAATCCATCCCGGGGGAAGGGAGGCACCGGCAGGGCGGGCGCATGAGCATCCCTGGCCAGGAGAGGCTAAAGCGCTCGCTGCCTTCTGCACCAGAGGGGCTGAAACAACGGAAGCCCCCGCCACAGCCTGCCGGGAAAGTCTTGAGCAAGACCCAGCCCGAGGAGGAGGAATTTCCCTGCCCCGGAATGGAGACGAAGGCCAAGGGGCTGCTCGAGGAGCAGTGCTGGGGACAGGAGCCAGCGGGAAAGCCTGGACCCACCAGGTGCCCGGGCAGAAACGGGGCAGCACCCGCGGCCGTGCTTGCACGCTCCCAGCTGAGCAAACCCTGTCTTCTCTGGGAGGAACATTTTCCGAATGGCACAGGAAGGATGGAGGCCAAGCTCAGGCCAGAGCAGACCGGGGACCCGCACGGACGGGCTGCGCACCCCGGCCCCTCGCACCTCCGGGATTGCTGCACCGTAAGACACACAAAGAGAGCAGCAGAACCAGCTCAGACATTAACAAGAGAAACAGGAACACAATGCCAGCCTTGCACGCATCTCCTCGCACGCAGCAGCACAGAAGTTTCCTGCCCTGGCCCTTGCACCAGGTTTTGCCCTGCAGAAGCCGTGCTTGCGGGCAGCACGAGTCGCTGCAGCTGCTGCGGTTTGAACTTTCCCTCACTGTAACTCGTGCCTTTTAAAAATACACCCATAACCCCCACTTCCCAGTCCTCTCGTCGGCTCTGGGGTCTCGTTAGCGGCTGCATATTATTTTAGCTCTTTACCGAGGACTTGGGGACGGATCCTGCTATTCGCTGCACTGCTGTAAATGCAGATTTATGCTCAGCGAAGTCCAGCTTCCAGCTTCTGCTACCCTGACACAAACCCTGGCATCCCACTGAGCGCAATGGAAATGAGGCCAGCTCCTGATTTTGGCCACACTGGTGAAAACCCGGAGGGAAAGCAGCCAATCTCCAGGTGTGGAGACGTTCGGCAGAGGCCAGACCCCGTCCTGCACTCGGCAGCAGCCGCTGCACGGGGCTGGCAGCCGCTCTGGGTGTTAAAAGGCGATGGAAGTTGTGCAGGAAGAAGAGGGGGACCCCCAGGAGCGGGAGGCAGGGCCAGGCTGGGGGCTTCGGGGCCCGGTCCAGCAGAGGCGCTGGTCCCGCACGGCTCCGCTCTGCTCAACATCCCCGCGGCCGCTCCAAACCCCGAGAACGCGCAGCGCTTTGCGGCTCACCTACAGCATCCGCGCCGGCCCCGTGGGCACTGCCTGGCTCCGGTGCCGCTCCCGGGGAGGATTCCCGGCTGCGTCCCCTCCGTGTCCCACGCTGGGCTCAGCCGGGGACGCTCCCGGCCGTGCCCCGCGCCCCGGGGAGCCTCATGGGGCTGCTCCCCACGGACCCCGGCGAGGTTCCGCTCCCGTCCCAGCCCCGCTGCCCTGACGCAGCCGCCTGGCGAGTGCTCTGTGGTCTGGATGTGGGAGAAGTCAAAAAAATGTTTCTTATTACTGCCTCTTCCTGCCTGGCTTTTCTCCACCACTCCCAGCTAATAAAGCATTTCCTATTGCTGAGCACACATCCCCATCCAGCCTCCCTTCCTCCCGCACACCGGGCCCCAGCTCCATCCTGGTTGCTCTCCCTCGTCCCGCTCCTCCCGCCCCTGCCCTTCACCAGCCGCTTCCCCGCATTTTCCTGACTTTTGAATCCAGATGAAGCCCTGCCTGGGGCTGCACCCTGCCGCGTCCAGGGCACCCAAAGTCGTCTGCACCCGGCAGAGACGCAGCCGCTCGATTTGTGGGATTTATTGGGGGGTACCAGGGGTAGGGAGGGACTGGGGGGATGCTGCGGGATGGAGTTAGCACGCTCGGCCACCTCTCCTGCTGTGGCAGTGCTTGTCCCTGATGGGGCTGGGAACATTACGGAGGAGCAAAGCAGGTCCCCAGCTGCCCAGAGCTGTCCCCAGCATCCCAGTAGGACTTTTGGGGTGCTGCACTGGAGCGCAAGGAGATTTTCTCCCCTGGGGCACAGCGCTGCGTCGGGGGGTGCTCCCCCAGAAGGACTGCTCTGCCCTTTCTGCAGGGCTGGGACAAGGGGACCTGCGGGCACGTCCCCCACGTGCCACTGTCCTCGAGACGGCCCAGCCATGCTGGGACGCCAGCAGCGGCGCCGCTCCCACGGCGTAGGGCACGCGGAACCAGCCCCACCGCGGGCAGCGGAAGCGGCGCTTCCCCTTTTACTGCTCCGGGGTTGCTGCTTCAGCCACCCCGGATGGGGTCGTGTGTCCCCCCCCCAGCACTGCAGCCCAGCCCTGGCTTTTTCCCAGCTGCTCCTTCCAGACACCTTCAGCAGCTCACGCGGGAGCAGCCTGCAGCGCTGGGGCTGGCGTTGCATCCTCATACCTAACCGAGTTACAGGGCCTGATTTACCTCCCCATTCCTCATTTCATCACCAACCCAAATTGCATCATGAGCCCAAACCGCAGCACGACCCTTCCCGGAGCTGGGACAGCCTCCCCGGCCAGGCACACGGCGGCAGAGCTCGCCCGTGAAGCTTTGAGGTCCTGCCCAAGGTTCCTCCTCTATCTTACAAATCACAGTCGACGGAGGAAGTTAAACAAAAGCACAAAACCAGGATCAAACACGCAGGACCTTCATGCGTGACCTTGCCCATGGCGGGGGCGGGAGGAATTTTGCGGAGCCGGCATCCACGCATGGGAAACGGGCAGTTTCCATCAGATAGGAGTGGCTGTCTGCCGGAGGAAGTCTGTGCTGCAGCCGACATATCGCTGTGACCATCTCTGCCCCGGCGCCGATCGTAGCCGCCAGCCCCTCCCGGGGGGGTCCCAAAGGGGGGCAGCCGCATCCTGGGGGCCACGAGTTTCACCCTCAGCAGCCGGGCGCAGGACACGCAGGTTCCAGCAAGGGCTCCTCTTCAGGCGCTGCTCTCCTCTACCCTGGGATCACCGATTTATTTTTTTGACCATAATCTTCTCTGGGGAAATAAATATATTTTAAAAAACTCCCAGAAGTCGCTATATGTCCGCGTTCCCACGGTGCAGCAGCTTGAGAAGTGCAGGAGCAGGAGGGAGAGCGTGCGGGAGCCACAGGGACAGCTGACCTTGTGCTGCCAGCACCGATGCTGCTGCGACAACAGCAGGGCTGGAACATCACTGCAAGGGGAAAGCGCGCGCTCCTCGCGCTCTAGCTCAAGGAGAATTGCTGAATATTCATCCCGAGACTGGGACCGGCTGCAACAACGCGCAGATGGGGGGGGTTTCAATAGCTGGGGTCTGACAAGGAAATTTGGGCAGTACAAGGATGGTTTTGGATGCTTTCCAACACCGGGATGAGAGAGCTGGGAGACCGAAGCTGAGCAGCAAAGACGACTTATCCTGCACTGCTCCCGTGCACCAGCGCTGCCCGCCTCTACAGACGGACAAACCGTGGTGATGCCGAGCTTGGCAGCGGCAGAGCTGAACCCAGGAGTGCTGACCCCTGCCCTGCTCTGACCCGAATATTTCAGCACCTTCACACAGCTCTTTGTGCAGCAGGAGGCCGATGCCTCCCACCCCCTGCGCTTCATGCCGGGCTCCTGGGGTGCCAGCCCCGTGAATCAGAGCGGGATGGGCGCCCGCGGTGCCGGCCGCACCGGGGTGGTGCCGACAGCGCGATGGCGCAAGCTCCCCGCCTCTCCCACCTCCGGGCCAAAAAAACGGCCTTCATTAAATTGTTCTGGCCACTTATTGCCACGTGCTGCAGCTTCACCCCGCAGAGCGGCCCGTGCCCCCCCAGCCCGCAGCCAGCCAGCCCTGCGGGTCTCACTGAGGGGACGCGAGCCACTGTCCCCGCTGTCCCCGTCCCCTGTGCGGCAGGAGCACGGCATGAGCCAAGGCTGCTCCGTGCGCGTCCGCCCCCGGCTCATCTGCGAGCCGCGGCAGAAGCTGGCGCGGGAGGAGCACGGCGCGAGCCAAGGCTGGAGGGGAACGGGCGGGAGGCGGCCGTGCCTGCCCCCCAGCATCCGTCCACGCCTGGGCCCAGGCCTTCTGGTGCCCTGCCTAAAACTGGGGAGCACTGCGGGGAGCGGGCAGCTTCGTGCCCCCCAAAGAACGGGGTGGTGATGGGCTCGGCCCTGGGTTGCAGGTTCTGCCTGCTCATGGGGAAGGGTTTTTTTATTACCTGGATAAGAAGTGCTTCGAGCGGCTCTCCCTGCGCGTTGCTCTCCCTGCAACCAAGCCCTCGGTGCCTGCAGGCTGCAGCGAGGGCTGCTCAGGATCCGGACTTCACCTCCCCACATTGCCATGGGACCAAGTCAAGCCATTTTCAAGAGGGGCTTGAAATATTTACACCACCAGCAGCATCCCCATGAGCCAGACCCTGCTGCCCCGGGGGCCTGCGATGTGCACAGGGAGCAGCGGCAGGACCGGCCCCGCTGCCCCCAGCCTGCGCAGGGTGAAGGTCCCACGGCCCCTTGCTGCATTTGTGGCCTTTGTTTCCAGCTCTGTGCCAGCTCCAAGGTGGCTCCAGCCCAAATCCACACTCAAGCCCTTCTGGTGCGTGGATCAAGAGCCACGTGGGACCATACAGAACACGTCCCGTTTTAACCACATCTTGGTGGCAGCTGTGTGATGGTGAGCTCGAGCTCGCTGCCATCCCAGCATGCGGTGCATCACTGCTGGGGGATGCACCGGCTGCCCTGCACCCAGCAAAAAAGCAACTGCACAAAGGGGCCACGTGCAGGAGCAGGTGCTGGGGCATCCCGGGGGTCCCCATGGGTGCAGGTGAGGGGTCCGTCTGCAACCTGGGACGAAGCAGGAGCGGTGAAGTTGATGCCACCAGGGCAGCTGGGCTTCCCTGGATGGGAGATGCTCGCAGCAAGGGTGAGGCTTTGCTGCCAGCCCAACAGGCTGCCCTGGGGTTTATTCGTTAAATCAATCCCGTTAACATGGCAACTGCTTCCACTTTAATTTGCACAGTCACGTTCTGCCACACTCTGCAAGATCAAGATCTCTGTAAGATCAAAGAGGCAAAAGAAGAACAGAACAGAGCCCCTTCTGCCCCCACCCTGCTCCAGCTCGCGAGAGGAGGGCAGGATCCCACCCAGCACCGCGGGGCCAGGCAGAGCCGAGGCTCCGACGAGGCGTGGGGTGACGAGGGGCTGGGGGCCCTCAGCCTGCAGGCTTCCCCTGCAAAAAACACCGAGAGGTCGGGGACCTCAGCCGGCACCTCCCACCTTAGGGTCCCTTTCCTCCTTTCTTCCCGCTCCCTGCTTCCTTGGCAGCTCTCTGCTCCTCCTTCAGCTCCTTGTACCTCCACTTGGGCGGCTGCAGCAGCTCCTTGTCCCTGGCGCGATGCCTCCACTCCCTCCTGCCGGCCGGCGGGGAGGAGGCCTTGGTCAGTTTGATTTTCGGGACGTGCTCCCCGGGGAAGATGCTGTTCCCACGCAGCAGCAGCCGGGGCAGGAAGCCCAGGAAGCGGTGGTGGGGCTGGGGCAACGGCAGGAGCCGGATCTCCGACACGGCTTGGCCATTGCACGAGGCTGCCCCGGCCACGGGGCTGGTGGTGCCCGGATCCGGCACGTGCTGCTGGAGGATCTCTGGCACCGACAGCCGGCGCTTGCCCACCTCGGGGGGGCTGTCAGGGCAGACGGTTTGGCAAGCGGTGGCCAAGAAGGGGCTGGCAAGGGAGGTGGTCATCCTCACCATGTGGTCCATCACGCCGTCCTCCTCGGGGTCACGGGGGAAGCGGAAGGTGAACAGGGAGCGGATCTTCTCCGACAGCCTCTGGCTCCGGGATTTGGGGCTCAGGGCTTTGGCCACCAGCCCGGCCAGCGCCGGCCACTCGGGCAGGTACTGGGTGCTGAACTGCTCGGCCCGCGGGCACCGCAGGAGGCTCCGGATGCGAACGGTTGTCTCGAAGCGGCCGGTGAAGGCTGCCCACTCCCTGGCCGTTTTCCCTTTGACGGGATCCACCGCCTGCAGGTCCGCTCCTGGAACACCGGGATGCAAAGAGCTCAGGGTGCGCGCACGAGGTGGACAGTAGAGCAAAACTCAGAATAAGAACTCATGGTCCATCCCAAAAAAATATTTGCAGCCATGTTCACAGCCCAGCGTTTGAGGGGCAGTGACCAGCAGGTGTCACCGTGGCGCAGGCTGGCACCAGACAGACTGCTGGACAGCCTGCTGGATGGACGGACAGCCTGGTCAGGGTCAGAGGAGCTGCAGGGAAAGCCCCAGCAGGGCTCGGAGCCCCTGCCCTGTAGGGAGGGCTCTCCGCAAAGCCATGGCACAGCCAGGCAGCTCTGGGCTGTTCCAGACCGGTGCCCCGCTGGTGCAGAGCCGCTCACAGGGCAGCGGTGACCCCCTCGTGCCCACCTCCAGCCGAGGGCATCAGCGCAACCCCCTAATTTTCCCACAAGAGCTTCAACACATACAAGAAACCCAGTCAAGATCACGGGAGAGCTGCCGCAGGGAACCAGAGAGGATGCCCGAAGACATCAGAACCCCGGCTCCGCCGCATCCTGAGGGATGCTCACCCGCCAGCAGCAGGGCGGCCACGCAGTGCTGCTGCCCCTGCACCGCCGCCTTCATCAGCGCCGTCAGCCCCCGGCCGTCGCGCCTGTCGATGTCCAGCGCGGGGTAGTAGTTCAGGAGGTAGTTGACTATCGTGATGTGTCCTTAGCAGCAGAGAGAAGCCGTGCTAGCGTTTTGGTGGTTAACGAGGGATAACTTAATGCCTGCTTGTAGAAAGGGCTCGGTGGCTGCATCTCAGACACAAATGTGGCAACATGGGGGGAACTGGACCTAACCCGTCCTGGTTTGCTTTGCAAGAGCCTGGGTGATGACACGCAGAGCACGGTGCCGGCTCGCCAGCTGCTTCGAGCAGATAACACAGGAAAGAATCCAACAGTGCAAAAAAAAAATCACTAATTCTAGCAACGCTAAAGGAAGCGGGAATAACACGTGATCCCACTGCCATGCTTTCCCTCTGCGGCTCATCAGCACAGGCTTGCACTGGGGGAGCAGAACTGTTCTGCTGAGAAGAGAAAAACACGGAGCTGCGACAGGAGTGGGATTTGCTGCTCGGGCCTGTTGCTGGTGTAAGCCTGCGAGGCTCATTTGGCTTTTCTTGGTGAGCTCTCGGGCTGGCCAAGCAGAGGGTCAGGCTCAGTGCTGCTGCTTGGGCAGGACTGGTTGCAAGGGAACATTTCTGTGAGTATCTCCACTTCTGCACAATTTAATAATTTTTAAGACTGCACATACATAAGCCATAAGCTTGCACAGGGCAGGTCACTGCTTCAGACCCTTATCTTTCCTGACTGCTCATTTTCGGGCTTGTAGAAGGGAAGGGCAGGGGGCTACGTCCCTTCTTGAGGGGTCCCGCGGCGGGCGTGAGCACGGTGCCTACCTGCCTGGGCTGCCATCATGAGTGCCGTGTTCCCCTCCTTGTCCTGCTGGTTGACGTCGATGTGCGGGCACTGCCGCAGCAGGGGCACGATGTCCACGAAGCCCTTGCAGCAGGCGACCATCAGCCCGTTCTGGAGGGGGCAGCGCTCAGAGCGGGACCACCGCCGCCCTCCCCACCCTGAACCCCGAGGTGCCCAGGACGAGAAGGAAGACGAGGTTCTGCTCCGTGGATCCACGCAACCCCAGGAGACGCAGATCTCCCATCCCACAGCGCGAGCATCTCATCCCGGGCTCTCCCTCCTGCTCCACCTGCTTTAGCAGCCACCAGCCTTCAGGGTTTGCCCATTCCCAGGAAATCCCGCCCGGTCCTCACGCAGCCACTCACCCTGCCGTTGAGGTCCAGCTCCGTGGCCTCCCTCCTGCTCACGCCACGCTCCAGCCTCTCCTGCACCAGCTTGGCATCGTTCCTGAGGCAGCACTGGTAGAGGCTCAGGTCCTCGGCACCACCAGCCTCAGCGGGGAGCTCACAGCAGGGGTAGACGGAGTCATCAGAAAAGACGCTGCTGGTGTCTGAAGGCTCTGACACCGCAGCCGACTCCTCTTCCTCCTCTTCCTCGTAGTACAGCTCGGGGTCGGAGGCACTGGGGGCTGCAGCACGCCCTCCTCCACCGCAGTCATCTGTCATCCGGGGAGTCCCACCCGGCACCGAGCCCCGCCGGGGGCTGGCCGCGTCCGCCGGCTCGGTGGGGCCGCGGGTGTTCGCCACGCGGTTGGTGCCCGCTGCGCAGACACAGAGCGGGGCGTGGGAAGGGGCTGCGGGGCTGCCACGGTTCCCGTCCCCTCCCCAGCCCCACACCTGCATCGGGAGCTCGGCTGCTGGGCGCAGGGCAGGGAAAGCGAGGGGGGGCACAACCAAAGGATGCGACCAAGGTGGGGGAGAAACAACTCAGCCCCACAGCAGCCTCCGTGCTGAACCAGACAGCTTTGAACCAGCTGCAAAAGCCCTTCCTGGCGGCAGAACTAGGACAACGAACAGGGTGGAGAGCAGCTCTGCTCCCTGCAGCCAAGTCACTCGCGGGGGAGCAGGAGCCAGGCTGGAGCAGCCCAGGTGGCCCGTTGTAGCGTGCAGGTCTGGGGCAAGGACCGGCAGGCTGCAGCAATTAAACCTTTGCGCTTATACGCAGAAGCCAACCATCGATTGATCAGAGCTGTAGGATGGGTAAAAAGTCTTGGCAATCCCATGAAATTCTCCCATCCCTCCTCAAAATCCTACAGCAGACGC
>VXAL01002433.1:16067-39326 GCA_013399475.1 Chauna torquata | reverse complement strand
CGGGGGGGGGGGGGGGGGGGGGGGTGAGCGATGCTCTGCTCTCCGCACCCTGACCTTACCTGGGGCTGCTCAGACCTTCGGCACGAGTCCCCGCTCAGCTGGGGATCATCCCAGCTCCCACCAGGAAGAATATCCCTGCAAAGCTCCAGAGACAGCAGGAAATCGCCCCTGCCCTTTTTGGTGTGGAAGGGGTTTCTGTCCTGGATCGGAGACAGCCTTTGTGCACCTAAGCTGTGACAACTTGCACGTTGACGCAGGCTCAGCTAGTCAAGATATCTTCATTTAAACTGTTGCTTAAAATGGCTCCATCCACCCTGAGCAGGATCAGGGCTGCCTGGGCAGGATTTGGTGTCTTTAGCCGAGGAGCCACCGTGAGCCCAGGGCTGTATTTTTACGCACCTTACCTCTGTGCGGTGCCCCTGCCTGAACAGCCCCCTCCGGCCCAACCAAAAGACCCCCAGAGCCCCTCCCAGCTCCCTTTATATGCAGGTGAATTTGCTGATCGGGTAAACCTGGGGAGCCGCTGCTTCGGCAAAGCGCCAGATAACCCTGACTCTTTTGGTGCATTAATTAACCTCCTGTAATCCCCTCCCCAGCCGTGCGTTAGAGCCCGCTGCATTGCTGAGCCGTCGGGGCAGCTGCCAGCGCTGATCAGCGCTGGCTGAGCAGCTGCAAAGCTGCTTCCCTGGATTCCACATGAGGCCTGAGTGCTCCCTTGTCGTGATCTACGAGGGGCTGGTTGGTTGGTTGGTTTTAAGTGTTTTCTACGGCATGGGGACAACTGCGGGATCTGGGAATGGGCGCGCTCTGTCTCTGGAGCAGCCGTTCTCATGGAAAAATGCAAAAAGGCCAAAAAGCAGGAGTTTGCTGGGTCCCTGAGCAGATCATGGGTGGCCACGCTCTCCGTTTGGAGCAGCCACCAAGGCAGAGTCCGAAGGTCACTCTCCCATGCGACTGTAAGGAGCAGAAGGATCCCAGCTGTCTCCTCTGCTGCGCTCATCCCTGCTCCGATGCCGGGGCCGGACTCTGCGCCCGCGGCGTCCTCCCGAGCCCTGTGTCCCCCTGCCTTGGCCACGCCTCCGGAGGCCAGGACCCCCCCGAGCCCTTGGGTGCCACTGCCGGCCCCCTCCCAGCCCGGGGGCAGCCTCTGCCTTGCAGAGTCCCAGAAAGCCACCCCTCGCTTTGGGGTGCCCCATGCCAAGCTGCGCCCTCCGCTCGCGCTGCGTCAGCGGGATGGCAGGGCCAGTGCGGTGTCACTGTGGTGTCACCCTTCCCGCAGCCCTGCCTGATCTTGGGAGGATGCCAGGAGCGGATTTAGGGCTTACGGCGTTATCCGGGGCGCCCCGGGCCGTACTCGCACGTGGGTGCTGAGCTGGTTGCATAACGATGAGGTCTCGGGTGCCGCGGCTCAGCCCGCCCGGCCTCGCCTTCTTGCTGGTGGCTTTTGGCCGGGACGAGCCTCTCCTCCAGCGTGGGTGAGCACAGCGCAATGCGTGTCACGCGTGGGGCGCTCAGGCCACGCAGGGGACAGGTGGGGGGACAGGGGGTGATTTCTCGCAGAGCCTTTTGCTGCTCGCGTGGCTTTGCAGAGCCGCCGGCTGCCACAAGGGGATGCCGGAGGCCGCGGGAGGAGGCTGTGGGAGGAGGCTGCGGGGACCGCGTGGGGCGAGCGCGGAGCGGGGACCGGGAACGCGCGGGTGGGAGAAGGCAGCGGGCGGGGGTGAGAAGGGCTCCTGGCTTTTTTCTTCTTAATAATCATTTTAAGAAGTTCATACAGAGATGTGACGGCATCCTCCCAGGTGCCATCGCATCCTCCCAGATGTGGCGGAACCATCCCAGATGTGCCAGCATCCTCCCAGGTGCCGCAGCAGCCTGCCAGATGTGCGGGCATCCTGCCCCGCGCGGTGGCATCCTCCCAGGCTCCACCACGCATCCCCGAGCCTCGCTGCCTGGGAGCCCGTTCCTTAAGCACGTCCTCTGCCAGAGGCAGGGAAGGAGGCTCAGCGCGGCCGTAAATAACCCAGCTGACGAGGAAGCAGCCGTGGGGAAGGGGACACCACGGAGCCCTGGCGATGCGCTGCCCAGAGCAGCTCTTGTGGCGGCGGAGCATCGCTCGCTCTCCCGCTGAACCCGAACACACTAAATCACGGCTGACGCCCAGGAGCATCCGCGCAGGTGGGGGGGCCGGGCAGGGGCTGGAGGAAAGCCCTGATCTTTCACCCCTCGCCCAGGGTCCGGCTGGGAGAGCCGAGCCCGGTGGTCTGGCCCAGGTCACTCATCCCTCACTGCCCGGTCATCTCCATCACAAAACCAGGGCGCAATAACTCAGCATGGAAGGGAAGTGGAGGGCGTTGATTTAAACCCGCGGACGGGCTCTGCTAACCCCGGCCCGCCTCGCTGCGGTCAGGGCTGGGTCACGGCCGAGTGCAGCTCCTGCAGGGGATGGCTGCAGGGACGGTGGCTGCTTGGGAGCAGTCTGGGGGTGCCTGGTGTCATTTGGGGCATCCATCCCTCCCAGCGTCCCTTCCCCGATGCCACGTGCTGATTTTCCCCTGATGGCCCCAGGGAAGATGTGGTCCACCAGTGGGGCAGCGCTGGGGGGCGCGGGGCAGCCTGGGGGTGCCTGCATTTTTGGGATGCTCAGGTCCCCATGTCCCAGCCATCCCAGCTGGCTCCTTCCAGGGGGGTGGGCGATTCTCCAGCTGCGCTGCTGGGACAAGCCTGGGCTCAAATCGTGACTGGCAGCGCTGCATCGTGTGAACGTGCAGCAAAACCCACGTTCTGCCGAGCACAGAAGCTGGCTCAGAGGCCACCTTGCAGCCTCCAAGTGACGACGAGGGCGCGAAGCCCCTGGCACTGAGGCCAGCTCTGAGCCAAGAGGTCTCCAGCGTGATGTCGGAGCAGGCTGAGCAGCCTGCCAGTGCCAGCACGGGCTCCAGACCGAGGGATTGCACCAGGATTTAGCGTGAATACGCGCTAAGGTCATAAACTGTCTTATCCGAGGCTGCGGGCGGGCGCTGGCGGGCAGGCAGGGGTGCTGCTGCCACTGCTGCGCCGTGAAGCAGCACTGTGGCATGAGGACTAACAAGGGTTGCTGGGAAAAGTTATCTTTGAAAGTAAAATAAATAAAAATTGAACTCTGGATTTCGTTCCCTGCTTTACCACAATCGCGCTTTCACAAAGCCGGTGCAGGTTAAGTGGAAACCAGCCCTGCGCAGCGCGATCCTGCTGCCTGCAACGGCGAGCACGGGCTCGTGCACGTTCACTACAAGCGATTTCTTTCTCATTTCCGCTCACATAGCAGCAGCATCAGGCCAGAAAGCTTTTACACGGCTTTTGGGTTCCAGTTCTGCAATTTGCCTTGTTTTTTGAAGTCCAGTTTGAGGCCAAAAGGAGCGATCGCTCAGAACCAAAGTGGAGAAGAGCCCCTGGGGCGGGGGTGTCCGTGGGGCAGGGCTGGGGCTGGGACCATGGGGCTGCCCCAGGACCGCGGGCAGAGCCCTCGCCAGGCTCCACGAGCAACTTCGGCAGCCCTGTGGTGACTCCTGGAACGGTAGTGGGGGCTCCAGGCCCCCCTGACCCCGTCCTTTTTAATGTAGGACCTTAAGGTTAAAAAAAAAAAAAACAAAAACCAAAGAGAGCAGCTTTTCTGATTAAATTACAGATGGCCAGAGATCAATTTCAATTTCTCCTTTTTTTTTTTTTTGTGGGGGGGAAGCACTGGGCGCAGCACGGAAGAGGGGGCAGAAAATTAGACTTGCTAATTCCACAGCCGTAATTGTACATAAAGAGAGATGGTGCCGCTCTAGGTCCCTGGTGTGCGAGGAGTAATTTAGGGCGCTTTGCGAAGCCTCGATGAAATTTGGAAGGAGAGGGGCTTCCCCCCACCGTAATTGCATTTCTGGTGTCGCAGATGGTGCTGGCTCCGGATCCTCGCTATAAAGAAGATGGATCGCAGCGCGTGGAGGGAGGCGGTCGGGGCGGGGTGACCGCACCGCGCTCCGGCTTTCATTACGAGCGTTATCCATCAGGCCCTCTACGAGGCAGCGGGAGCCGGCCCGACGCGGCATCGCGCGGCAGGTAAAGGCCACCGCGTCCAGCACCCTGCCTCCTCCCGGGTTGATTTCCAGCCCATCCTCCAGGCCGTCACCACGTCCTTCCCGGATAACCGCTTTTGGCTGCTCTTGGATGCCCCCTTGCCTGAACTGTGCAGGGAGCCCGGGTTCCTGAGCCGCCGGATTCATTTCATTATGGTTTTGGTGGCCCCAGTCACCAGGAGCCCGGGTCCAGGGCTCTTTAGCACGGTGACGGTTGTGGTGCTGATACAACACGTCTCTGGGCGGGCACCTGAGTGTACAGAATTAGCCTGATAGCCAGAAAATCTCTTGAAATCGTGATTTTGGAAGCAGGTGAGTGTGCTCGATCACGCTTGTATCAGGAGCTCCAAGGAAGAGCTTGGCATCAGGGCTGCAAAGAAAACCCAGGAAACAGCCCACGCACGGCGGCGAAGGTCCCACGCGCTGCTGGTGACGGTGCTGCTGGCGGGAGCGAAGTCTTGGAGTCTTTTCCCGCTTGCGGCAGGAATGCCGGCGGTGCCGTTTGGGGGCATTTCCCCATATTTATCAATCCTGGCCCCCGAGCAGCTGTTTTGATGGAGCGCGGGGGCACGTGCGTGCGCTCGCTGCTCTTCCCCATGCAGGGCTGCTCGCCACCCAAACCCGGCAGTGCCCCCCTGAGCCCCCAAATCCCCGCCTCGGGGAGCACGAGGCTCCTGCCCCGGCACCCTGGGGGCATGGCGAGAAGCAGGGGCTGGGGGAAACCTCGGGGGCGGAGAGTGCGGTGAGTGGGGTCCTAACGGAGAAGCCCGGTCCCTCACTGCGTAAATAAATGTCAGGGTATCCGAGCACGCTGGCAACAAGCAGCACCGAACAGCGCGCTGATGGGAAGCATCACTGCGCTCCTAGGACTGGGATGCCCCGACACCGCGGGGAAGGGACGCGTGTGGGGACCCAGGACCGAGGACGGAGCCAGGGCTTTGGTGATTTACAAGATGTGACAACGCCAGCTGAAAATGATGAATAGGAAGTTGCTAATGCCGCTCCCCAGCTGGGCTCAGTTAGTATTAGTGGAGGAGAGAGGACATCCCCAGCTATTTATCATCTTTCCCCAGGCCCCTCTGCCTCTAGGACTGTGAACACCCAGTGTCCAGCACAGGCTGGCTTGGTTAACCCTTCCCGAGGCAGCCCTGGGGTGCGTCCCTGCTGCTCGTGCCCTACCTGCAGTAGTAGGATGTGGTTTTGCTCTATTTCTGCCTGAAGGTGCCCTGCAGATGGGTCCGATGCTGCTGGTGCTGGAGGAAAACAGGCAGAGGCTGGGCAGGCTTTGCAGAGTCTGCTTCTGGGACAGAAGACAGAGTTTTACCTTTTTTTGAGGTTTTTGGTGCTCAGGGGGAGCCCCTGCCCATAGGGAGGGCAGCTCTGGGGGGGCTGATGCTGGCAGCTCCTCACAGCAGCATCGCCCGCGCATGGTGGGAGACGTAAGGGAGGGGGCAGCAGAAAGCCACAAAATGCAGCTGGAGCCACAGCCCGAAAAAGAAACCCCAACAAACCCGCCAAGCTGTCCAAACACAGCCGGCAAAGCCCCTTCTGGAGCCGGCTGCGCGCGGGGCACCCCCCAGCATCACCCGTCCCTCCCGCAGCTCTGCGGCCAGCGCTGCCTTATTAGATTTTGCAAAATAGCAGGCGAGTGTTTGGAAGGTTAATTAAGCCAAGGCACTGCGGCATGGGAAGCCGGAGCCGCAGGGGGCTTAGCCGTGGGCCAGGCTGCTTCAGGCCGCCTGGCTGAAACGAAAGCTGCCCCAGCACCATGCACTCAGGACCACCCGAATTGCCGGGCACCGCGTCAAAGCAGGGCAGTCCCCTCTGAGCAGAATCAGCCCCGTCCTTGCCGCTACAGACATCGCAGCATCGGAGTGTGCACCCCTCAAAGCATCCCCGATGTGTCCCGGTTATCCTGACGCATAGGAACCAGGCACACAGGGGGCCAGCTCCTGCTTCTCACGGGGAAACTGAGGCACGCGGCTGCATGGTGAGCTGGCTGCATGCCCGTGCTCAGCGGCCGCTGCCGCCCCCTGCCCTGGGGCTTCCCCTTCCCACTGGGGTTGGATCCAGGGATGGAGGAAGCCAGGGGCAAGAAGAGAGGAGCTGGAACCGCGGAGCCATTTGGGGCTGCGATAGCAAACAGCCGCTGCTATCCCTGCCCTCCTGCTCGCTCGGGTGCAGGCGCGCAGCGTGTAACCCGACTCTCCCATTCCTGTCATGTTTTACATGGCTGGGCATGTGGTTATATTTTGTTTTGCCAACCTTTGCTTTCCCCAAAGGAGGGAATGAAAGGGCCAGTGTGCCGCCAATTTATTGTGCCTCCTGAGAGCCCCATGGCTGCCGAAAAAGCAGATGCCTTCTGCTTAATCTGGCCTGTTGCTATGTAAACCTCCTTCCCGCTTTGATGTGCCCTATAAATACTCCATGTGTTTCCAATAAACTGGCATTTTTATCACTGGAGCTGTTAAAGGCAGATCTGTGTCAGATTTGTCCCTTGGCTCGGCTGGGGGCTCGCTCGGGATAACCTTCCTGCCCTTGGAAAGGAGCTCTTTGTATCTGGGGAGGGGTCCAGGCTGGAAGGAACCGCGGTGGCCGGTGCAGTGGTGTCACCTCCCCGTGGTGTCACCTCCCCACGCTGCTGCTGCATTGCTTGGGTCCGGTGCGGGCTGTGAGCCTGGTACGCTGCTCCCGGGGGCAGGGAAAAGCTCTTGTGGTTTTTTTTTTCCATCCCTTAATTTTGCTGCTTAAATGAGGCAACAGCCAAAGGGCGTGTGGGACACAGAGCCTTGCATCCCACCACGAGGAACAGCCCAGAAGCCAAGCCTTCCCTTTTTTATTCCTTCACGGAAATGTTAGGACGAAACCCACCTCACCTGCTCACAAAACACCTTTTCAGTCTCCCCACGGTTCCCCCCCTGCCCTTTCCCGTATATAAATCTCCCTGATTATCATTGTCGCCCAAGGACAGAGCACGAACCCTCCCCCAGCTCTGGGCACCTCCTCCATCGTATTCGCGTGAAGCCGACACAGTCCCCGCTCTCCGTAGCAGATGTTCCGGCTTTAGGTGACGCTGGAAGCACGCGAGGGTTTGGGGCGCCCACCCCTGGACCTGGGGTCCCACGAGGAGCCGGGGCTGCAGCCGAGGTCCTCCTGCAGAAGAAGCCGAGCGGCAGCGGACGTGCCCATGGACGGGGGTCTCTGCAGGGGGTTGAGTGTAAATCCCTGAAGTTTGGGTACGAGGTCCCCAGGCCCTGAGCTCCAGCTGTGCTGTGCGTTGGCAGGGGGGCTGCGACACGGACGAGCGCGCGGCACAGCTCAGGTGGACTCGTGCAGCGTTTCAGAGGTGTGCTTGATACGGGCAAGGTTACGGCTGCAGAGAAGCGCGCTCAACGGGTCTTTTCAAAAGCTCTGCAAAGCCGTGGTCCTGCTCCAGCCTCTGCATCCTCCGTGGGTGTTTCTGCCCCCTCCGCTGCCGGGAGGTGGAGGGCTGGCGGGGCGGGAGCTGCCTG
Organism: Chauna torquata; assembly: GCA_013399475.1. Taxonomy (NCBI): domain Eukaryota; kingdom Metazoa; phylum Chordata; class Aves; order Anseriformes; family Anhimidae; genus Chauna; species Chauna torquata. Next base: position 31,717 of record VXAL01002433.1, on the reverse strand, counting down.
GCCGTGGGTGGACCACATGGTGGGCACGACCAGCGCGGCGCTGGCACGACGCGGGGCTCCGCCGCGAAGTCCAGCGGCTCTCGCGCTGCGGGGCTGGGCAGCAAACATTGGGAAACTGGGGGAGGGGGTGGGCTTTTTTTCTGATTCCCTATTTTGGCCTGAAACGTGGTGTCAGAAGCCTGGCTGATATATGCTGCAAAAAAAGGGGTCGGCAGCGCCGGTATTCTTTATTTTGACAGGGCAATGAAAGTGTTATGTAGTCGTGACGCCTCCCTGCTGCTCCACCCCCCTCATCCTTTATCAACCTGAAAGAGCCCAGGACCCTATTTATAACCTAACCTGAATTGTGCGATGCATGGGGAACGGGCCACAAAGAGCGGTGATTTATGGATGCGAAAAACAATGCCGACCCTCCAGGCTCTCCCCTTGCCTGGCCGGGGAGACCCCTTCTGCCCCTAGAAGAGGCATCGGGGACTCGCTACCTTACCGCTTGGCTCCCTGCTCCTGCAGACACCAAAGCACCAGCACAGCTCAGTTTTGCCTTTGCTGGGGGCACGGGAGACCGGAGGCAAACGCTGGGTGCAATTTCTGAATTTCACTGATTTGTCGGTTGCGGGAGCGGAGCTGCTGCCCGTTAGCAAACATCGGCGCTGGGCAGGGTTTGTAGTCTCCATGGGTCGGTGGCGCTGAATGTCCCGAGGGTATTTGTAGCCCGGGCTGCCTGCTGGTGCTCTTCTCAGTGCTGTTCACCTGGAGATTCCCAGAAGCGTTTCCCTAAAATTATTTAATAGGTTTTAAATGAATGACTCCGGTGAAAAGCGCTTTCCGCCTGCCCGTCAGGAGCGCTGACAGGTTGCGCCGTCCCTTGTTAGGGCACGGGGGAAGCGGGGGGGAGGCAGCGGAGCTGGGCTCTCCATGGTCCCACCTCTGCCGGTCCTCACCGGTGCTTCCCTGACACCACTGCTGATGGGCACGGGCGCCGGCAGCTCCTGCGAAGCAAACCTGGCCACGCGTGCGGCGCGTGGGTGTGCGCAGCGGTGTCTTGGTGCACGGGTTCGCAGTGCAGCGTGCGGACGGGCTTGGGGCGGTGGGGTGGCTCCCTGACCGTGTTTAAATGCCGAATATCCATGGCCATCCGTGGGAATCGGGCTTTTCAGTATCTTTTTATGTTTGTGAGGTGAGAGTGCTTCAGGGCTGGGTAGGAGAGCGTCTGCTGCCCGTTGCTGCGTTGGTTCTGCTGGGGTTGCTTGTGCAAGAGGCGTGGAGCAGCTTGTGAGTGCTCCAGTTGTATTCGCTCTGCTCCACAGATCTGGCACAAACCGAAGAGCATCCGAGGCAGGGCTGGCCACAGAAGTGCCATCAGCGGGCCTTTTGCCCCTTGCAAGAACACGAGGTGATTGCTGCTGACATCTAAATTCGGCATGTGAAATGCCTCCGCTCCAAACTGTGACACGTCGATGCTTGAAGCAACCCAGCAGGGTATTGCCTTTCCCTGCGTAATTACTGCCAGATCGCTGCCCCGTCCCTGCGCTCTCTGGGGATGCTGCGCGGGGGCGGCCGGGCGAGCGAGGATGCTGCGAGCACGCAGCGGCCTCGCCGGATCCTGCGGGGAGCACGAGAAGCTTTCCATGCAGAGGAGATGCACCGGATTAGCGATTTCCAGTACGAAAGCCTCTCTTTCTCTGGAAGCTGCGCTAACTGTGCAGCACCGAGGGTTTCACCAATGATGCACGAACTGCTGGTGGAGATCTTCTCCACCCACCCAGCCGGGAGCCAGCCCAGCCTCCAGCGCCGCGCAGCACCGTCCGCCGCTCCCGGCACAACCGGCGCGCTTTGCTTGCGCACTGAAGAGCTTAACGAGGGTGTTTCTTCTATCTTAACTAATTTACTCTTGTATACATCGAGGTCAGCCAGGGTGCAGGGCACTGGAACCAGGGTGAGAAAAGCTCTTGACAAGAGCAAGCTTGCTCTGCTTTCTGTCAAGCGCCAGCCCTGCCGCTTGCAGCATTTCCCTTTGGTGTCGGAGCCGCCCCGGGGCTGCGGCACCTCCCTGCTGCCCGGTGGCTCCGAGCGGCTGCACGAGCACCAAGACTGGGGAAGAGCCGGCACCGCCGCTGTGACGGTGGCACGGCTGCAAGCGGGATGCCAAAGAGGAGGGTCCGTCCGTCTGTCTGTCCTGAGGGCTCACTGGGTTTCATACAGAAGAGCGGAGATGCCAATGCTCGCTCGCTGCCCGTGCTGCGCACGGCCAGCTCGCGGGACTCAGCCTCACCCAGCTTTGGGGACACGGAGGGTGGAGGATGGGAGCAGCCCGCTCGGTGCCGCTGGGGTCCCCAAAGGAGCATCCCGCACTCCTCCGCTGCCTCATCCGCGCAGCTCGAGGTCCCTGCTGTGCGCTCTGGGGCTGCGGGGAGCCACGGGACCAGCAGCACTGCCTGGGGCTGGGGCCAAAAATAATAATGAAGCGCCTTTTACAAGTCCGCTGCTTGCAGAGGCTTGTTGTGGGAAAAGCAGATCCAGGTGCTGCACTCAACCAAGCATGAAAATAGCAAAGGGGAAGGGCGAGCGCTGCAGCACGGGCTGCATTGCGCTGGGGATGAGCACAGGTTGCCCTTCTCATGTCCCCAGGTGTTGGGGACAGAAGGAAGCAGAGCCAGGAGGAGATGAGAGGGGAGTGTGGGGCTGCATGGAGCACCGCGGGCGCTGGGGCTCGTGGAGATGCCCGGGCACATCCTTCCCTTCCCATCGCACATTTTCGTGGATGGGCTTTTGACCCAATTCCCATTCACTCTCGCTGCCTTGCAGAGGGAATATTTACTGGGCTCGAAGCCCCGCATTTGCCCATGGAAATGAGCTCGCTGGCGTTCCCGCTGCGAGGAGCAGACGCGCTGCTCCTCCTTCCTGTGACCCCTCTGGTATGGGCAGCTGGGTGTGAAAAACCGCAGTGTAGCCAACGCTGCCCTCCCCGGTGTGAGAGCAGCCAGAGCCTCAGCCCAGAAGAAAAGCTTCAGCAAACTGGGTGGGTGAGCAAGAAGGACCAGACCTGGCCTTGCGTAAGCCTGGAGGTATTCACCCCGTTGGTGCTTTGTCCTGAATTCAAACGCTGGGACTGGTGTAAATCCACGCTGCATCCAAAGCTTGCACAGAGTCATAGAGTCTCCAGAATTAGGACTTTCTTCATCAAAATATTGTTCTTCCCTGGTTTCTGGAGGTTGGCAGACGAGTCTGTGACAAGTTTAAAGTCCTGCTGTCTAACCAAAAGTCTTGCAGAAAGTCAAGAGCTTCCTCAGTGGAGATATTCAAAATGTCCGTAACAACGCACGCAGAGTTCATGTTTCATCGTGCGTTGATTTATCATCCCTTGAGTTAATTATTGACCTTAGCTTTGCCTCGGTCAATATTTACCTCCCCGGGTCAATAAATCTTGACGTTCACCTCAACAGAAGTCAATATCTGCTTAGTGTTTATCTATTCCCTCTGTTGCTAATTTTGCTGAGAGCTTTTATTTATTCTTATAAAGTGTGCTGGCTTGGCGCAGGGCCCGCCTGGGAGGAGGGACCCTTGTTTATCCACTGCGGACAAAGCCTTCGCTTCTCCGCGAAGGCGCACGTGGGACACCGCGGACACAAACCGTGGGCGGCATGGCTCCAGCTGAGACAGGACACTGCTTGCTCTTATCCAGTTGACGGGATCTGGCCGATTTTCAAGCATCAGCAGAGCTGGGTTTCGTGATGGGGCTGACTGCTTTGCTAGGACCGCAGACACGAGCCTGTCCCACCACGGCTGCCGAGAAGACCTCGCGCTTCTGCCGGCCAGGCTTGGGTTGGTCGAGTATTTGGGGCAGGAGGAAGGACCGCAGCTTGCCCTCAAACAGCTATGGAAAGAGAGGGCAGAGCTGGGGGACGTCGTGCCTGCTTTGCTGCTTGGGCCTGGAGCTTTGCAGGTGTCTGTGGGTGCTGTTCTCCTGACCCTGCTTGTAATCGAGGAAGCCGGTCTGTGCTAGGGAGGGGTGAGGGAGCCCTGTTGCGATAGAGGTTGTGTCCGTGGTTTGGACAATCCTCACCTGAGCACGGCGTCCCTGGGGTCTGAACCTCTCCCCACTCCCATCTGCGGGAGCAGCCGTGGCTGGAGCCCCCCACCCTGCCCCTTGTGGCCTCGGGGTCCCAGGGACCCTCCTGGGCAATCCCTGAGCCTGCCTTTCCCTTCTTTCCATTAAACAGAATTAGATTAATTGCTGACGCATCTCGATGCGCCCGTTCCCTCCTTTGGATTGCCCCGTGACAAAGACGAATTGGTGCGGCTGCAGGGGGGCCAGAGGCTCGTTCCGTGCCGCCGTGCGTGGGCTGTGTGCGTGGGACCTGGTGTGCTCCGCCACCGCTCCGGCTGTGCCGTGACCGTGTGTCCTGGCCACTGTCATGCTCCTTAGCAGAAAAGCTCAGAACCCCACGGAGAACGTGACCCACAGCACGTGGGCACCACCCGCCTTGCACCCCAGGGACCCCCACCCATGGGTGCAGCCCCTGCCAGCTGCAGCAAGGCTCGGTTCGGGAGCGGAGAAGTGTCCCCCTCCCCCTGTGCACTGCCCAGCCCAAATCCCAGCCCTCCTGGAGCCAGGCAGGGGTCCCAAGGGGGCTCTGGCCACGTCCAGGGTTCTGCACGCTCCGTCCCTTGCTTTGCTGCAGCATCCCCAGCACCCGCCCCATCTTCTGCCTTTCGCAGGCTGTGAGCACCAAGGCCCTGTGGTCCATGCCAGCGGCGGCTGATGGCTCTTTTATTAGGTGGGGGACAACTGGCGTTTATCCCGAGAATATTACAAGACAGAAGCAGAAAAAATAGCCTAGCATGAAGCTGCTCCGCGCTGCTCGGCCTCATGCCGTTAGCAGGGAAAGAGGATTCGGTCCGGGCAGGACGATGCCTCGAAGCCTCCTGCATGGAGCCCGGGTGGCGGCAGCTCTCGCTGCAGCGGCTCCCGGCTCTCCTGGCCACTCGTTTCCCCGCTGAGCTCTCTGTGCGTGCTGAGCGGCGGGAGGACGCGGGCAGCCCCACGGGCTGCAGGTGGGACACGAGGTGCAGCCACGTGGATTCCCCTCTCCATCCCTAATGCCACCTGCAAGGTCCGGGCTCGTGGCTCCGGGGCCAGCCCTGAAGGATGCTGCAGAGGGCTCCCGGTGACGGGTTCTGTAGCATCGGATGTGGCCAGAGATTTTGTCTTACCATCATCCAACTTCGGAATGATTTTCTTTCCTCCTCACCTCTCCCTGCATGTCCCCCTCGCCCACCAGGACCCCCCGACATAATCCCTAATCTCTCTCTCCCTGCGAGGAGGAGCGGGGAACAACCTCCATCTCTGTGCTCCTGCCTCGAACTTTTAATATTTTAATTGAGTGAATTGACCTGGAGTAGTCTATTGAACTCTGCCTGACCTTTTAAATAACAGGTCAAGGATTTAGCTTTGCAGTGCTGACCTCTTACCTTATCTGCTAATACTGCTCCTCTCTCAATTAGCTGCCGTCCCCCCGGCTCGCTGATGCTGGGACCACTTGGCTGGCGTCAGCGTGGCTTCCTGCACGCACGAGTGGGCACCGCCGTGGCCCTGAAACGGAGCTCATTGGTGCAACCTCGGGGCTGGCCCTGCCCGCCAGCGTCCTCCCTCGGGGACAGACCTCCGGGAGGGGACGTCAGCCAGCGTACCGGCACCCGGAGAAAGCTTCGTCCTCTTCAGGATGGGGAGAACACGAGTGGCAGAGGGAACAGCAAAGCTGAAGCTGCCGGGAGCGGCTCCAGCCTCGTGAACCATGTTGAGGAGACTGCAAGGACACTTTCCCCACCTCCCCGGGTGCTGTAGGACATCAGGAGGAACAGCTTGGGCACTTTCCCCACCTCCGCGAGTGCTGTAGGTCGTCAAGAGGAACAGCTTGGCTCCAGGGGGTCCCACCCTGCCTGGTGAACCGAAGCGAGGTGACCCCCTGGGGCCAGCTGGAGCTGCTGCCGTGGCCAGACAACGGTGGAAAACGCTTGTGAGGAAATACATGCCGTGCCGGGGGTTGTAAACGAGACTTTCTGGTGTTGCAGGGGACCTGGGTCACGGGACCGTCCTCAGCCACATCAGCTTGAGCAAGAGCTCCTGTGCCATCAGCTAAAGCCACCCCTGCGGGCAGGGCTCCTCGTGCTCGCCTGGGCATCTCCTGCGTCCAGAAGATGGCCTCGCGTCCCGGTGAGCAGCGAGGGGCTTGGAACCTCTCCGTGCAGCCCCTGGTAGTGCCAGGAGCCTCCTCACAGCCCGCGTGGCCGTGCCACCCTGTCCGTCCCACGCAGCTGCCGTGTCCATCTGCTCGGCGCCCTCGCAGGGAACATCAGTTCAGTGGTTACGGGGAACACATGCGAGGATTTGTAAACCCATAAAACTCTGCCTGGTCCAATTTTATCTCTGCTAGAGTCCGGTTTGGAGAGCAGCCCGTGGTTACCCAGCCCTGTTAAATTAGCGCTGGGCTCCGCATTCCAGAGTATAAATATCTGCCATTGTAGTGCTGAGGAATGCAAGCGCGTTGGAGTCTAAAATTAAAGAGCTGGGAATAAGGCATCTCGGGTTACCAGAAACAAGACTCCATTGTGCTCCCATTGGGGCTTCGGCTTGGTACAGGGAAGAGGGCTGTTAGTGTTTAGAAACTGCCTGGGTTAAATGCAAGGGGCAAACTAGCCTTTATTTACAAAATTTTGATACATATCTTAAACTGAAACCCTCCCGAGCTCTGCTCCGGAGAGCAGGGTCCCCACAAGGTGCTGCGCAGAAGGTGCTGACAGCACCGGGGTTTTGCAACAGAGCCATCATGCAGCATTTTCCAGGTTTTTTTACAGCATCCCTGCCCATGTCGGATGCTCTGGAGTCCTGTCCCCTTCCTCTGCTTCTGCTCTCCACGTCTGTGGTTAAATTGCCCCCCTGCGGCGCGGGCCAGTGGTAGCTGACACCTGGGCTGGGCAGCAGAGCCGGGGATGCTCTCTGCGCCGCACGGGAGCTCTCTCCCTGGTGTCACCATTTTTAGGAGGACAGGGAAACTGCAGAGATTTTTTGCTGCATCCCCAGCAAGAAGATATCAGGATAAAGCCCCAGATAAAACATGTGTTGGGATCTGCTGAAGTCACCGACTGACCCAGATATGTGTCCATGGGTCGAGGTTCTTCCACCTCCCCTGCCCCTGCAGGCGTCTCTCCAGGGGACGATCGCCCGAAGCTCCCCTGATGTTTGCTGCCAATGAGGACGCTCGTGCAGGGGAATTTCTGGCCCCTGGAAAAAAGCTGGTGCAGGAGCAATCTGTGTCTTTTTTTTTTTTTTAATGATACTCTGTGTTCCGCAAAGGAGTGGAAAATGGGTCAGGGTGGGACTGTGCTGGTGCAGTGCTGGGGATGCACTGGTGCCCGGCTGCTGCACAGAAACAAATCCGCCAGGAGAAACTCTCCCCTTCCCACTGCGGATGCAGGTGTCTGGTTGGCTGAACCAACGAGCAGGGTCAGAAAGGAGACAGGAGTCAGACTGATGGCTGGAGCAGAACTGGTCAGATTTGGTTATTATTTGCTACTTTGCTCCACTATTTTTGGTTAGGATGCAGTTCTTTGGAATGGGGGGATTGAAGCTGCTCCCTTCCCAGCTCCCCCGTGCCTGGTGCAGCGTTGCTGCACCTTGTTGCCGCTCTTCCCGCTCCCACTTCCGAGCACCCAGGACGGGGAGCGCTGGTGCGGGGCTCCTGGAGGAGCTGGAAACCAGGGAGCTGCTGCGAGGAGCTGCCGCCTCCCTGCCTCCGGTAAGGGCTCAGCATCACCTCTCGTCCCCGAGCCGGTGCTCGTAGGCAGCGTGGGTCGGGGGCTGTGGCAGCCAAAGGGAAAGCTCAGCTGGGAAGCTGGGTTTCCCTTTGCAAAGGGTCCGGCTGCCTCCGTTCAATCCCGCTCCACGAACGTGTGCTTCGACTGCGACTTCAGGCACATGAGCCTGCCTGGCGAGCGTGCCTTCGTGACGCAGAAAAAACACAGAAACCTCCGTAAATATGGAGCTGTTTCCTGTTGCCATCATGGTGTCCCCTGAGCAAGCAATTTATGGCCCCTAAAGCTCTTCTAAGTGGATTTAGCATCTCAAGATAAATCTTTTCCCTTTGTGCACGCAGAGCATGGCCTGGCTTCTGCAGCCGCCGCTGCCAAATCGGGTGTTGGGGGATTAGACCCGAGCCTGGCCAGCGCCGAGCCCCGCGCAGCAGCAGCGTGCCGGCGGCTGGGCCGGATCCACGTGGGATGCTCATCCCCAGGTCGCTTTCACAGCCATGGGATGTCTTTTACTTTTTAAATCAAGGCGAACTCTTTGCGCTGGGGTAGGATTTTAGGGCTGAATTATTATTTTTCCTTCCACAGCCAAGCTGAGCAAAGCGCTGCTGGGAGTCCACAGCTCTTTCAGTCCCCTGCCCTGATCCTTTCCCTGCCCCAGCGGCACAGATAAGCACCCAGGGACCCTCACCGCCGAGGAGGGGCCGGGCTGCGCGGCACAGGCTCCTCGGGCTGCTCTGTTTATCCCTGGGAGCCGCTTTAAGTAAATAAAGCTGCTAATGGAGCCTCTGCTTCCCCCACGGGTGCCCGGGCGGGTGCGAAGCCGTCCCTCCGGCTGCCCCGCGATGCTCCCGGCTCCCACTCGGCAGCGGGGGACGGAGGCAGCGTCCCCTCTGCTCGCACTGGCGCGGAGCTGGGGGGAGCCCTGGTAGCTGCGCGCTTTTTAAGCACAACCAGATGTGGGAGATGAAGCTGTTAAAGTCCTTTTGTGGCCGCGGTGGAGGCCAGGGGGGCTGCGGGGCCCCCGCACCTCCTCGGGCCCCTCCACCACGGGGCACTGAAACCAGAGGCTTCGCTCGGGGGGGCGGCGCGCTGGGGGCAGCTCCAATATTTCACATCTGACAATTCGGGGAGCCTCTCGCTGCTAAGAGCAAGCATTGTGCCACGAGCTCCCTTCCAATCTCTGCTTATTTCCCTTATTTCCAAGCACGACCTCCTCCAGAAATTCAGTGCAAGCTCTTCACGAGCAGGAGACCCATTTCCAAGCTGGGACTAAACGCGGTTTCTGGATGTTTGAGGACTGCGTTTTCCAAAGGCTGTGTGAGGGCACAGAAAGCTCAGCGGGGAAATTGTCCTTGTTAGGAACCAACGTATGCTCGATCCCGTCGCAGGGAGCAGGTATCTCCGAGCCCCAGGGAGAGACCGTGAGCCGCGAGGATGCAGCAGCCGTGCTGGTTATAAATCAGCAGCTCTCTGTAATTTTATGTAACGTTAATAAATCAGACAAATGAAAATAGCTCGAGCCTTGTAAGGCATAAATCAACCTCCCGCTCTGGCATGGTGCTTTAAAATAATTTGTAGATTGATGGTTGTCTGGCTGAATGAGTGGGTTGGGGGCCTGGGAAGATTGTTAATGACCCCTGCGCTGTGGTGTCCCCCGGGCAGGGTCTCAGCTCCCCCCTCCCCAGTTTGTCAGAAGCTTTGCGTGCCCAGGGGTGAGCATCGTCTGACAGCAGGGAAACAACGGAGGAGGTCAGAGCCAGCTGCAGGCACGGCCACGAGTCCGGGGACCCCACGCGCAGCCTTCAGTGGGGATCTGCAGCTTTTTCCCCCCTTTTTGGGGGGAAGCTGAGGTCCCCCAGGCTGTGGATGTGGACCCGGAGGGATCAGGTCCCCGTCCAGGCTCTTCGCTGGTGCCAGGGTCTGTGCCTTGCACCCATCCTGTGCTGCCGCAACAGAGGGCTTCACGGTGCTGGGGTTTTGAAGGAGGAAGAAGCAGCATGAGGCGTGCAGCTTGGCAGAGCTTCCCAGGAATCCTCCAAAAGCACCGCTGGTGGGAGGGCAGGGACCCAGGAGCCCTGCTTCCAAAATCCCACCCCTCGTCCTTTCCTGCCCTTGCCTGCAGCTCCTGCGGGCTCACCATGATGTGACTGCTCTGGAAGGCATCGGCATCACCAGCATCACCGGCATCACCACCTGGGTGCTACAAGGAGCGCCGGCAGCCGCCAGGGCCACAGCCACAGTGCCGGCACTGGGAAAGGTCCCTGCGTGGCACAAAGCGCTGCGGCACTTGGGGCACTGACGGCTGATACAAGCGGACAGCTTATTTGCTAGGGGCAAACCCAGCAAGGAAATAGTCCTTGACTCAGGCCGGCCGATATTTCACCTGGGTCAGTGACTGTTGCAGTGAGATTCGTGGATTTGAGGCTATTATGGGATCTAGAGGCTTGTGCTGAAAGGAAAAATTCGTAATAGCTCGAGGTTTGGTCTAGGTGGCAGCCTGGCATCTCCTGATTTAAGGTGGCACTAAATCAAGGGCGGCTGGTTCCCCACTGCTCCCTGTCCACCAAAAAGGCGTTGCAGTGGGCCCACGCGTGTCTTCCCAAGCTCTTGTCCACGCAGGTTTTGTTTCCTGGGACGAGCTTTCAGAGCAGGTTGAGCACGTAGGAGCAAGGACCCCGCTCGTGCTGTAGCAGCAATCTTAGGACAATGCTGGCATCCAAACCAAGGAAAAGGATTCTTTTTCTGCTTGTTCCTGTTACTCATTTCCATTCTGTTTTTAATTTCTGGGCTCTGGGTTGCTACACTCCCTGCGCCGGCTCATCCCTTGGAGTTTCGTGGCCAGCACTGTGATCGCTGGCAAAGCATCAGCATGGGGTCACGACTCTCGGGTTCTCTTCCTGGCTTCCCTGCTCGCTGTTGGGCAATTGTTTAACTGTTCTTGGCCTTCTTTTACCCATCTGTGCACTGAAAATAATATTCCTTCCTTCCTGAGGGCACTGACTCCACTAACTGCTGTTTGCAATTAGGCCTGGCCAGTATCCAGGCTTCGTAACTGGTTTTACTGGCACAACTGGTATTCTTCAGCCGCCTTCAAGGACTGGATGCTCACCACCAAAACGAGCATGAGGTCTCTGGTGGGGCTTTCAGTCCTGCTTGGCTGGAGCCTGCGTGGTGGCAGGGCTGGTGCTGGGCTCGGCAGGATTTGACCCCGCAGCTGGGATCTTCATGCTCTGCGCCAGACAAGCAGCTCTCGCCCCGCAGACACCTTCGCTGCTGGAAGTTCAGCCGCCTCTTGCCTCACTCGGCTTTGCAGGCTTCGAAACGGGTCCAGCCAGTGCATCCAGATGCATCCGGGCAGCACCCGCATCAATGGACTTTTTTCCTGTGGGAATCAGGCTGCACCCCAGGAGAGACCAAGCGCGGTGCCTGCATGGCTTCTTGCGGTGCTGCCTTTCTGGCTGCTTTTCGGAGGTGTGAAGAGTTAAGTGTTCGGCCGGAGGGAAGCGGCTGGCGGTAATTGCTCCCTGACACGAAGGCAGCATGTTCCAGTAGGATAATCCACTCTGCCTTCGGTTTTTATTCTTGTGCATTGGGCTTCCAGAGGGATCCCTGGCATCCGCGGCTCGGCGACGCTGCGAAAGCAGTGGTGCGCTTCCCGGCTGCACTGGCAAGGGTCCCCTTAGCCAAACCCAAGGCTCCTCAGCTCCAAAGCTGCCTTTAAAGCAGACCCAGCTGCAGCCACAGCCCTGAGCATTGCGCGGAGCCTGCGGCACAGCCGTCAGCAGGGCAGCGCTCTGCTGCGAAGCGGGGCTGGGATTAAAGTCTCTGGAACACTCATCGGCTTGAGACGATGACTCGCAGCCACACGGGCTCTGCTCCGCAGCTGCCGGCACAGCGAGGCCGCGCACGGTCCCTCTGCTCTTTTCAAGGGCTGCCGCGAGCTGAAGCGGGGCAGCGAGGCTGTGCTGGAGCTGCTGCCGGGGGCCTGTCCCTTCCAGCCAGGCGACCGCTTCCCCCTCCCCACGCTGGACCTAAGCCCCGTCCCACCTGTGAGTGTGGGATGAGCAAAGCACGTCAGCGCGCCGTCGCACGGATCTGTGGTCAACTTCTAAATGCTCTGCAAGGGGAATTTATAGCTCTTCCCAATCCCTTGACCCTAGGGAACAGGCACATTAAATAATTAGAGACCTCTCCAATTAATGCCTCTTGCCTGGCATTCAGTAATTTCGGCGGAGTGCGTCAAGCTCGCTTTTGGCACAGCTGCTCGTTGCCGACAGAAGCGTGAGCTGAGCAGGCGAGGCGTCACCCCTCCGTGAACCAGCGGCCGGCAGAAAATATCAGGCATCACATGGCAGGAACCCGCAGCCCTCGGATTATCATATTTTGTAGTTAAACCCTAATGTGATCTGTGGAATGCCAGCTTCCCTGTGGGAGTAGAGAAACCCCGGTGCTTTTAAGAAGAAGGTGTCAGCATAGATTTTTGCTGATGGTTTCTATTGCTGATCAAACAGAGAAATAATTAATGAATTCAGACTTTTGATTAGGAGTTTATTTTTTAAAGGAATCATGGGGAGTGATTAGTGAAAATAAATTGCATGACCCCGTGGTTCACATCCAGCGTTTCCTTGGCTAATGAGGTGAGTTTGAACTCTGCGAGCAGGTCTAGAAATCCGGTTTCCCAGCTTAATAAAAGGCAGCTTATACCTAGTGAAACCAGAACCACAGTAAAAGTCAGGCTCATTTTGTGGGTTGCTACGGTTAGTAATATTACATACAGTTTTCATGACAGCAGCACCCAGAGTCACACGGCTGAAGTCCTGGTCCTGTGCCCTCGTGTGACGCTGGGATGTCCCTGCCACAGGGGATTTGCTCTTTGCTGGGGATTGTCACCCCCAGGCTGGGGGCAGGAGCAGAGCCGCGGCTGCAGGACCCGATGCAGATGCTGGATGCTCTGAGGCAGGACCAGATAAGCCAAGCGTGGTCCCATGGGTGCTTAGGGTACCGACAAATGCCTGGTCCTGCTTTGCATCTCCCCAGCAACAGCTCCCACTGTCCAGCCGTGCATTGCACCCGTGCTGGCTCCGAGCAGCGAGCCTTTAGCTGAGCATTCACCTCCCGGAGGGGTTCAGCGCTGCAACAAGGACGCGGTGAGATGAAGTGTGCAGTCTTCACCCTCTGACGCCTGAAATTGATGGTGACCCCGCAGCTCTCCGCAGCTCCAGCTGCACAGGCGTGTGGCAGGGATGCGGACGAGGTGTGGGACAGGGGAGGGGGACAAGCAGGGCTTTCTTGCCAGTAGCCGCTCCCCAGCCCCACTGTGATGTGCAAAACCGGGAGAGTAAAACCCTGAGAGCGCTGCAAGGGGGACGCTCAGCCCGAGCCCGTGGGTAGCTGGTGCAGGGCATCCCGACCCAGGCGGCTGCAGCTGGGCTCAACATCTGCAGGGCTTCAGCCTCCTGTTGGGCTCACACACACGAAAATTCCCTGCTGGTGCTGGCACCTGGGCTGCTCCCTCCGCTGGTGGCTGACATGCGGGACCAAGCCAGGCACCCCTCCGGGAGCAGCAAGCAGCTGAGCTCCTTCCTTTTCCCTTTGAATGTAGAAAAGTCTGGAAGTCCATCCCGGAGCGTTTGGTGTTCAGAAAAAAGCAGCGGTGGGTGCCAAGGTGGGCTGTGGTACTTGTGGGGTCAGTTTCAGGTATTTTCCCTGATAAAAAATTTATTTGTGGAGATTACATGGGAACCTCTTGTGCCTGGCGGTTTCATCCCAACGTGGGCAGAGTGGGGAAAATCCTCCTGGGTCACTGAGCGGCTTCTGCAGGAAGCCGTGACACGTAATCCTTCCCTAAACCTAAGCCGGAGAAGAACTGAGCCTCCAATGTTTAGCTGCCACGTCCATGCGCGCTCCCAGTGCTCGGCTCCGTGCGTGGTAAATAACGGCTTGTGCTTTGTCACATCCAAATTAAAAAGCAAAATGGTGCCTTGTTGCAGCTGGGGGCAGGGGGGGGGAGGAATTTTTTTTGCATGCAAAGAAGCTGCACTAAGAGAACTCAAGGTGGGAGCAAAATGTGCTCGCAGACGGAGCAATGCTTGGAAGCAGCTAGGAAAGGACCCACAAGCTGCCAGAGTTCGTTTCCATGGGAGAACGGCGAAACCCCAATTAGTGAAATTGTGTCAGACCCCTCAGGCCACCGGTGCCCTCCTGCAGCCGTCCCTGCGGATTTCCCAGCCTGCGAGCAGCTGCCTGGCGTGGCTGCGCTCCCCCGAGCCAGCAGCATCCCAAAGCGTTCCCATCACGGAGCCAAGGACAACCGAGAGGTGGAGATGGGGCACAGCCCCGCACACCCCTCCCTGCCCACGCCGTCCCTGCGCTGCCCAGGCAGAGCGGCCAGCAGAAAGATCCGATTAATTTGTCCTTTCTGCGCTCTTCTCGGCTCAGCCAGGGAAGCGATATTCCCGTGCATGGATTGCAAAGGGCTAAAACAAGCAGCATGCATTCTCCCCCCACTGGTAATGGGGCAGAGCGGTGAAGTTGCATCGCTCGTGGGTAGGGGCTGGGGCAGGGAAACGCAGCCGCAGCTCCAGTACCTGCTGCAGAGCAGCAACGCTCGCCTGCTCCTAGGAGGAATAATGTGTCATAATCCCTGAGGGATATGGCACAATGTTCGTGCGAGGGGAATGACGCTGTAATGTTATTATATCAGGGAAGAGCCTGATCTGGTTAAATAAAATGAAACAGGGGCTCGAGAAGCAAAGGCCAGGTGGCTGCGGCGCGTTCTTTGTGCAAACTAACCCGAAGAAGGTGAATTTTGGGGCCTGGAGAAGGGAGCGCATCTCATACTGCCCCAGCCAAGCTGATGCCGGGCTGAGTGAGGACTGTGTGGGTCCGGTGGGGTCAGTAATGCCTTAATAAATGGTTGTCCTGTGGACACCTCCCATTGGCACAGTATCCTTGGGGCAACTGTTTTATTTTTGCGTGGTAAACTAATAGTAGGAAAGTATTCCAGGTATTCGGGATTCCTCTGAGCGCAGTCCAGCAGCTGAGGACCCAGCCCAGCAGCCGCAGCTGGGTCCTTGGGGTCGGGGCAGGGCTGGCGCTGGGGTGCTGGGGGCCGGGGGACAGGATGCGGGGAAGTGGGAGGCTGGAGTGCGAGGGCGCAGGGTGCTGCAGTGCGAGGGGTTAGGGTGCAAGGATGCTGGGTGCCAGGTTCCCAGGGCTGGGGTGTCGGAGTATGTGGGTGCATACTGCACCCCCTGGATGCAGGGGACTGGAGTGCATGGGTGCTGGGATGCTGGGGTGCAGAACCTTGCGGTGCATGGGCTCTGGGGTGCAGGAGGTCAGGGTGTGTGGGTACTGGGATGCCGGGGTGCAGAATGTCGGGGTGCACGGGTGGTGGGATGCTGGGGTGCAGCAGCATGCGTGTCAGGGCGCATGGGTGCAAGAGGTCAGGTTGCATTGGCGGCGGGATGCTGGGGTGCAGGACCTCGGGGTGCACGGGGGTTGGAACCCTGGGGTGCAGGAAGTTGGGGTGCATGCGTGCTGGGAAACTGGGGTGCAGGATGTCCAGGTGCGTGAGTTCTGGGATGCTGGGATGCAGAATGTTAGGGTGCATGGGCTCTGGGGTGCAGGAGGTCGGGGTGTGTGGTACTGGGATGCTGGGGTGCAGGATGTTGGGGTGCATGTGCACTGGGATGCAGGAGGCCGGGGTGCATGGGCGCTGGGACCCTGGGGGGCAGGAGGTCGCCGGGGGGCAGCGATGCCCAGCGGAGCCCCGGCCACCCGCTCCGCCGCCGCCCGCCCGCACCTCTGCCTTCGTGCCGGGCCAGCCCCAGCCGGGAGCG
>VXAL01002433.1:0-15279 GCA_013399475.1 Chauna torquata | reverse complement strand
GAAAAAAAAAATAACAATCAGAAAGGTTATGAAATAGCTTTGCGCAGCGTCTTCCAGCGTACATCCTCCTGTTCCTGGAGGCTCCGTGCGCATGTTTGCATCACTCCTAATTTCACCCCGGGATAACAAAAATGAACATTATCGTTAATTGGACCCGGGGTTCTGCAATAAACAGATTGCAAGGCTGCAACTGTGCTGAATAGAATTCAGAAGAGAACTTCGGTGCTCATGGTGTTTTATTAAGTGCATGGCCTCTATAGAGCGTGTGAGTACGATAAGTAGCAGCTCGGAATTGATTTACTGGTTTTGTGCATTGGAATTGAGGGTTTTCCATAGCTGCATCCTGGCGGCGCGGGGCCCCGTGGGTCGCTCGCGCGGCGATGACAGGGTGCTGGGCTCTGGCGTTTCCGCAGTGCCGGCGCGCGGCTCATGTGCGTGGTTGTTCTTAGCGGTGGTTCTGAATTAAACATTTCTGCGGGGTCTGAGGCCCAGAAGTTGTTTATCACATTAAACATTTGTTTTAGATCTCTTTAGCAGAAGTGTGTTGACATTTTCTCTTCGGGGACTGCCGGGGATAATGAATGGCACATACTGTATTGTGTTCCTTGGAAAGCCTCGGGATCCTGCAATAACATAAACACCCCGGCCTGAATTCATCACAGATCTGAGCGGAATGGACTTGGTGTTTACATCAATGATGGTTCTGAGCCGCAGCTTACATTTAAAGTTTATTATTGATTATGAAAACGTCCGTGTTAATACTTGTCAGATTTTTTTTTTATTGCTGACAGCTGCAGTTTCACTTACGGAGCAGTAACTCGCTGCTCTCCAAAATGCTCCGCAGTTTATTTTTAAAGCTTTCACAGAGGAGAAGGAGAGGGCTCGGGGTGGGGTTTCGGCGTGGCGTAGCCCGCGGAGGAGCAGTGAGCTGGCTCTCCCCGCTCACAATTAGTTTTCTTTTAACCGGGGCTGCAGGGAAGGGTTTAGGCAGCCGCCTTTGTTCTCCCGCAGAGCCCCCTCCGCATTCTTTCCTTTTGCCATTATCATTTTGGTTAAACAGAAAGGCAAGTTGTGTACCATATGGATCATGTTAACAATTGCTTATCTGGAACTGGTGTTTTCTCCTCCCTCCCTTTCCCCCGGCCTTTTTCTTCCTCCTGACATCGGAGTTGGGGTTTTAATAGCATCCTTGCTTTGGTGCCGGTTCGCCGCTGTCCTGTAACACAAAACGCTCTCTCTCCTCCCGCATCCTGCCAGAGTTAATTCCCCAAGTTAAAGCACGGAATAAACACCGAGAAGGCTCCAAGCGGGTTTCACCGGATCTTCTGAAATAAGGAAAACTCGCCAGGAAGGGCTCATTGAAGGAAACAGCAGAAATTTGTGTCTGCGTTCGTAGATTCCTGCCTCTGGTCAGCATCGTGCCTTTTCCCTTGTGCGGCTGAGGCTCTTTTTGCCTTTATTTGCTGATTGCCAGGAGATGATCCGGAGGATGCTTTCCGTGTTTGTACAGCCTGATACAAGCAGGGGCTGTGATTTTCACAAGTGCACGCTTCAGACTGCTCCCAGACCTGTATGTAGGCGTTTGAATAAGCAGGTTGAAAGTTTTGGGTCCTCACCCCGCATCCGTCCTCCACTGCCCCCGTTCCGGGGGATTCAGTAGCTGCTGGAAGCCCGGCTGTTATTTTGGGTGCCCAAACACAGCTCCGGGGGCCTAACCTCGGGCCAGGGCAGTGGCCGTGGGGTCGCCTCATTCACCTCCTCCTCCTCCTCCTCCATCGGAAAAGGTAAACAAAAACGGCTCGAGGAGCATTCCCTTCCGAAGCCGGCGTCGAGTCCTACTGCAGCGAAGGCGGATTAGGAGGAATCGAACAATTCTGCGTGTCACAGCTTTATATTCGTAATGATGGGATTCCTAGAGATATTTTAAAAAAATTCCTGGAAAGAATCTGGACGCGTGTGCCGTGTCTTGCTGGTGTTTGCAGATGCTGTGTGCTTTATTCACATTCTTTGTTTTTGTATCCTCCTAGTCGAGGAGATATTCCTGAGGGTACAAATGCCAGCCACAGATTTTTCTTGGAATGGCCAAATGTGCTCCTTCCTTCCCCTCTGTCTCTGCCTTTCTGCTGCCTTGGGTTTTCCGCTCCTGCAGTTTCTTCCCTGCAGATCAGTTGTGCGCAGGGTAAGGGAATGCCTCCAACCACAGCTCCTGGCAGCGGGTGCGGGAACACCAGATTTGCGTGAGGATTCCTGAAGGGAATTTCTCCGAGATGATGTTAATGCATCTGGAGAAGCGATAGTGACCCTTGCGTGACGCTGACCCTTGCATTTATGCCATTGTAAACACTTTTCAGCTGTATTTTTTGAGCTCCAGTGATTATACGGCTCGAAGCAGAGCTCAGCCGTGTGGCGGGGGCCGTTGGGGCGCTGCCGTTGTCGTCCCGGGGCAGATCCCCGAGCATCTGGCCAAATGTCAGCTGTAATTTTGCAGCGTGCAGGAAAGCTTGAGCCTCGCAGCTCAGAGCATCTCATTTGCTCGGCGTGCTCCCCAGGAAAATTGCCAGTGTGGGATCAGATAATTTCCATCTTCACCATCCCAGCCCTGGCAACTCCCAGTCCGGAGGAGGAATTTGTCCTCGTGCAGGATCGATGGCGGCGGCGGGTCCCGTGGCCGAATACCCGTGCTGCCGCGGGTTCCCAGTGAGCTCGTTGCTGCCATCACTTTCGGTGTACGCTCCTGTTGGTTTTTCTTTAGACTCGGCTCGTTCTCGTGCTCGGGGACGGCGAGAAGGGCTGCAGCCCTTTTCTGGCCATTTTGGGTTTTGTCAGACGCTGTGTTATTTCTCCATTTGGGGAGCGGTTGCAGCTTCATCCCGTGGCACCGTGACGCTTTTCCTCCTGTCTTCCGTAGCAGAGGGTGCTGCTGCTGGCTGCCAGCTCTGCTCCAGCGCTGGCTGATGGTGCCGGGGCTCACGGCTTCCCCTCCACGGCAGCAACAGCCTCGAGTCAGCACCGGCTCTCCGCAGCAAAGTTTATTTTGCTGTGTAACGAGGCTGCTGTAAAGTCTTTCTCCTGGCCTTGTGGCCTGTCATCAGCTGAAGTTAATGTTGGTTAAATTGTACAGATCGCTAGCACAATTTTTCCTGCAGTGGTGCATGCCTGGGGTCGCTTATCAGCAACCCCTGATCTTTATGGGGGCCCTAATAAACCCGGCCAAGGCCTCGCGGACGCGGCTGACTTACATCTGAGAGCAGGGCAGGGTGCAGATTACACGTTTTTCTTTCCAGCTGCCTTCTCCCAGGTACAGACAACTTGATCAAGGAAAAATTGGGCGTTTATTTAATTACAGTGACGCTGTCGCAGTCTGTACTGCGGAGGTGCCCAGGGCCCCGAGTCCTGGACCGGGACCCCCCCATTTTGGGTGCCATGTGCAGACCGACAGGAGCAGCGGAGGTGTGTCGCCATGCCGCTGGGGTTGTGGTGCCCAGGCCAGTGTTTTCCTTCAAAAGAGCCACTTTTTTTTTTCCCCCCCAAGAAAGTGAAAACTAATGTCAAGACAAATTGCACTTTAACCCACACTTGTCTTGTCTACAAAAAAAGAGCTGAATAATAGCTGAATAAGTGCCCCTTTCTCCTGCCCTGGCCAAACTCATAAGAGGAGGCTGTCCCTGACAAAGAATTTGCTGTGTAAATAGATGAGAGGTGCAGCAGCACCGAGCTGGGAAGGGACTCGTGGCAGCAGGGGACACTGGAGCCAGGGTCCCCTCGTCCCCCAGCCGGTGGCCGAGCAGCTCAGCTGCTCTCACTGTCATTAATCTCCCTTCGCGCTGCTTTAGGCCTCCGAAAGCAGCGGCAGCGGCAGCAGCTGCCGGGTGGCTTTGTCTCGTGCCCCGTCCTCCGCGGGGATGCGCCAGCTCCGCGGCACGAGGGGACGCTGCCAGCGGGGGCACCAGGATTGCACCGAGCTCCTCTCCTTGTTTGCCACCGCCGGTCTTGTAAGGGCAGCGTGCAGCAATGCTCCTCTGCTGCGGAAGGGTGGAAAGGATGCAGAAGGGTGGAAAGGATGCGGAAGGATGGAAAGGATGCGGAAGGATGGAAAGGATGCGTTTAGGGGATGAGCAGCGTGTGTATGCGATGGGGAGAGCCCGCGAAGCACCCGCCTGTGCCCCGCGTCCCGGCACAGGGTGATGTGGGTGTAATCGGTGGCGATGGCTGCAGAACGGTGCAATTAAATGCCAGGGGTGATGCACTGTGTACGAGCAGTTAGAGAGGTTTTGAAGGGCTTGTCCCCAATGCCATGGCCGGGCAGGGCAGCTCGCCTGCTCAGGGCATCGCTCTGTGCCCTGCTGCCAACGTCGCCGGCGGTGACACCGGGCTCCCGAGCTGGTCCTGTGCGATCAGGCAGCGCAAAGCCCGTGCTGGAACCCTGCAGCAGCGTTCCCGCTTCCGATGCTGAGACATGGGGATTTTCTTACCTATTCCAGCATCACTGTAGCTGTCTGCATAGCTTGGCTGGATCTGGAATTGCCACATCCCTGTCCCATCCCTGCCCCATCGCCTGTGCTACGTCCCCGTCCCAGCCCTGCGCTCCGGCCAGCTCCCAGAGCATCTTCCTCTCCTCCCTTGAAACGCTGAATCAGGCCACGTGTTGCAAGCATCAATCTGCTGAAACGATAACGTGCCGCGAGCGGGCTGAGCGTCGCTAAACCTCGTGGCCCCCGTTTGTCGGGCAGGGCTGGGCAATGCTCGCCTGCTCTGAGCCCCCACTCCTCACCCGCAGCCCCGGTGCCTGCGGGGATAAATAGCAGTGCTGGGAAGCACTTGGTGTGCTGGGTGGGCTTGTAGTAACCCGAGAGCGCGCTGAGGTGCCCGTCATCGGCTCCGTGTGTGAATGAGCCCCAGGGGCTCCCTGCGTAGCGGGGCGAGGAATGCAGGAAATGGATTTACGGGTGGGCAGCCTCTGCGCTCAGGGAGAAGGCTGCAGCCGCGTGTCACGGCGTCGGCCCCGGGCAGGAGGAGGACGCTGCTGGTGCTGGCTGGGAGCTGGAGAGGTGGGCAGCGAGGTTGGGACAGGGATGTGGCAGCTGAGCTGGATGCTTGTGCGAGAGGCGCGTGGGTCTGCGGGCGGCAGGGATGCTGGTGCAAGCAGCACAGCTTCCCGCGTGTTATTTCGGCATTTCCTTGCCTGCGTCTTACAGTTTTATCTTACGCTTTGCAGCTTCACACTGCTATAAAACAGTGAAGTACCAGAAAGGTGAAAATAAATAATATTTCCCACCCTAGGTTGTGCGGGTGCTTGGGGTTGATGGGGAGCGACATCCCCGTAGCATGACATGGGTGCTCCTCGCGGATGCTGGCTTGCAGCACTAGCAGAGGGCTGCCGATGCAGGGTCATTTCCATCTGCATCTTCCTCTTCATCTTCATCACCTCTGAGCTGCGTGATGGGGCAGGGCTCGGCTCCCGGGGGGCAGCAGGGCTGGGGTCAGAGCATGGCCGTTGGTCGCACGAGCCAGGTATGTGCTCCAGAAATAACGCAATTACGGATCTGACCTTGGGCTGTTCATATCCTCCTCGTACAAGGTGATTACTTTTTAATGAGTGGCTGCTGAAAAGGGAGGAAAATGAATTATTTCTGCCCTAGGATTAGCTCTTGGAGACAGGCCCCGGCGCTGCCCGATCGATGCGCTCTCGGAGGCTGCGTGGAGCCAGCGCAGCTCAAAACTTCTCCCCGATTTCCCAGCACCGGGGAGCGTTGATGTCTTCGCTCCAAGGCTGCCGCTGGGGCTTGGGGGGAAACCTCCCCTGGGGCGTAGTGGAGTCCAGAGCAGCAATTTTCAGCCTCCTGGGGTTATGCTGGACCTGCTACCCCCAGGAGCTCGCTTTTTTGGGGTGAGTTCCGCACTTGTTGTCATTTAACCTTTTTTTTTGAGCAGCAATGTACAGTCCTGTAATAACTAGCAGTGTTCATACCCTGCTCTAATTATAAGCCAAATAACTGCGCAAGAAGCACAGAAGGTGGGAGCTGTAGGGGCAGTTGCTCTGAGTGCAGCACATGGGTCCCCAAAGTCAGCATCCGTCCGTCCGTCTGTCCGTCCTTCCAAGCAGAGGTGCATTGCAGAGGGGAGATGCAGCCTCCGGCGTGGATGAGGGCAGCAGTGTCAGCAAAGAAAGAAGCCCAAAAAGGGAACTTCTGGAAAATCCATTAGTGAATGGAGTGCAGGAGGGACCTCGGCTTTTCAGGCTGCTGGGGCGGTGTTTAAAAAAGAATCAGCGAGTCAAAAGGCTTGTGAAAACAAAAGGCACCGAGAGGCCTCCCCCAGACGCAGCGCGAGCGGGGCTGGTCCGTTGCGGTGCGTGATGCTCCAAGAAACGCGGGAAGGTGTTAAACGGGCTGGGGCTGGGGTCCGCCTTCCTGCGGGGCACGGGACTTGGGCTCAAGGGGACCGAGGGGATGGAGATGCAGTGGTGAAAGAGAGGGGTTTTCTGCTCAGTTCCCCCGGAGCGCGCTCGCTGCGGAAGGCACCGAGGCAGAAAATACAACCGCGTTTCTAAAGGTGCTGGATAGGGCAGGGAGGCTATCCAGAATTAGAGTTAATTAAGATTGATTCATTCCGTGGAGGATATGAGCTGGAGCGTTACAGCTACCGCTGCGACAGGCTCCGGTGCACGCGGCAAATTATCTCCCTGCTGCAGCCCTGCTCCCGCTTCCTCCGCAGCCTTCAGCCGCGACCCGGCTGCAGCCGAGATATCGGAGCAGATAGAGCGGGAGGGGGACCTGGGCTGGTGGCTCCTGGCTTGGCTTTGGCCCCGGGGGAGGTCGGTATTGGAGCTTCAGCGTGAAAAACACCCGGAGAGGCGAGTTCCTGGGCTGGGTGCAGGGGCTGGGGGGTGTCCTGCTTCCAGGCCCCGTCTCCCAGGCTCCCACCGTGTCCGCAGCTGTTCGGTGCTTGTAGGAAAATGAAAGGTAGCTGCGGTGCTCTCTTCTTGCAAAGGGAAGTGTCCAAAATCGCTCTCAACCTTCTGGGTTTCACGCATGTGTCAGGGTTCGCAGACCACAGGGGGTCTGTCCGAGGCTCGGGTGCGCCTGCAGCGCTGGGTACAAATCAAACCGTGGCTCCCCGGGTGCACCGCTCCTTGCTGCGGACCTTCCTTACCCTGGTATTTCTAAAGTCAAAGAGAAGATCCAGGCCTCAAGCCGGCCCGCGGCAGGTTGAGCTGCGTCGGCCAGCAGCACCCGTGCGGGTCGGTGGCTGGTGGGGACCGCGGCTGCGCCTGCGCTGCTCCCTCGCTGCGCCAGCCTCCGGGCTTTGCCGCTTGCAGGCTGGGGGCCTCCAGCATGCGAATGCGAGGGCTCCTCAGGATTCCCGGAATTCCAGGGAATTCCCGGAGTCCATCACCGTAGCACAGCACGGGGTCAGGATTCCCGGAATTCCAGGGAATTCCCGGAGTCCATCACCGTGGCACAGCACGGGGACGGCCGCTGGCGCTGTACCGCTACTTGCACGAGCACCGCGCCCCACTCTGCCGCTCCCGGCACCAAAACCCGCTTCTGCTCTGCACGGGACCGCGCGCGGCAGGTCCCGCTGGAACGCAGCGCAGGGGTTGTACCCCTTTCGCGCCCGCGGCAGTGGAGCAGAAGCCCCGCTCTGCTGGTGCGCGGTGCCTGCGCGGGCCGGTGCCGCTCGCCAGCTGTGCTCAGTGCAATGCAAGCTGGCGCAGCAGCCCTGCATCCAGCTGCTTCTCCCTTTCACCAGGGTGCTCCCGGTAATCGTGGTTTTTCTGAGGTTGTTGGAGCTGAGGGGAGCAAAGACCAAGGAAAACAGGAGCAAGGAAGCTATGTGTTTTTTGCAGTGGAGAGTTAGAAGGGAGGGAGGAGCGTTTCATCAGCAGTGACTTGGTTTTCCAGCAGAATCCCCCCTCTAACAGTCTAAGGCCAATCTCTCAGGACCGATGCCCGTCCTACGCGAGGAGTTCCCCTCGTTGCACCAGCAGCTGGGCTGAGTCCGGCCCCGTCACGCTTCTGCTTTGCTTCTTCTCATGTTCTAGCGAGGATCCCGTCCACCACCAGGGTCCCACGGTGCTGCTGCAGCTGGCACCGCGGAGCCCCGGCGGGAAGGGAAGAATCACACGGGGCGCGTTTCATCCACGTTGCCTCTAAGAGCACCGTTCGTCGGGGACGCGGTGGGTCCTGATGTGTTTCGTCAAGTGGCTTTGAACGGAGCGAGGTCAGGACAAGAAGTTGTTCAGAGCAGCTTCCGCCTGTTCGCTGGTGGCACCTCACTTGCTGAGTGCCTGCTGGAGTAGCAGAGCAGAAGACGGCGGAAAGATGCCTTCGAGCTATTTATTTCCCTGCGTCTTCCTGTAGACCCCGCAAACGTGCGCAGCCAAAACCTCCGGCTGCGCGGAAGGAGCGGCCGCCGGCAGTGTCGCGTGGCACATTTCTGGGTGGGCTCGAGGAGGAGCTGGCAGTGGTTGCACCCGTGCCGAGCGCAGGCTGGCAGCCCCCGTGGGAGAAGCAGAGCCCACACCTCGCCGCCTCCTCCAGCCAGGGCCGGGGCAGAAGCAGGAGGCGAAAGTCCCGCTGCCCGCATGGGGCCGGGTGGTGGGACCGGGACTGGGTGCTTCATGGGCGTGCTCGCCACCCTCCCTTGTTATGCAGATTGCATGCAAATTGGGTCCCTTTGACCTCCTGACCTTTTTATGGGGCCACGTCTGCTTGGGGAAATTGTTCTGCTGATTAGAAATGGATTTTCCTCCCTAATGTAATCCTTGGAAGATGGCCTGGGTCCAATGCACCGTGGCCAACGCAAGCCCTGGGGAGCTCGCCCACCATCAAGGAATGAAGTTTTGGTGAAGGACTTCAGTCCTGGAAGGGACCTGAGCAGCACCCATGGGCCGTGGCCCCGTTCTCCAGGAGAGCTGAGGTTTCTCCTGCACCTTGAGCACCTGCCCAGAGACCACCTCGAGGGGCAGCGGACTTTGATGACCTGAATGCTCAACGAAGCTTTTGTCGAAAGCCTCCTTCCTCCCTGAGAACTGTCCTTCAGGCAAGGATCCGGTGGAGGCCACAGCTGAAATGTCGCCCCAGCAAGTGAAAGGTGAATGGGCTGAAGGCCAGATCTCAGCAGGCATCAGTGGTCCACAAGACCTGAGGACTGTAACCATGTGATGCTAAGAAAAAATACAAATAGTGGGAAAGAGACTCTTTTTCATGTTATTTTAGGCCCCTTTTATTGTTTCTCTTTCTCCTGTCCATCTTAAGATATTGAAAGGTAGAGTGAAATTCCTCAAATCCACTTGCACGACCTCGTTATTAACAATATCCCGATTTTACTGCCCATATCCCCTAGTTCTGGGGACTCCCGGGGCACCCTGTGCGTACAGTTTCCTCCCGTGACATTTAGCTGGGAGTTTCTAGTCCTGCCTTGACAGATGGGTGATGCTCAGCTGCTGCCGGGCTGAGCGGACACGTATTAATTTTTCATTTGCTGGATGGGTCGTGGAGCGGCACAGATGGGCGGTGGCCCATTGGCCGGTCCCTGTTTCGTCCTGCTGGCCAGCTGCTCTGTACTTGATATACGAGTGGGCAGCGTGGCCGGTTGAGCCTTGGGCTCGCGCCGACCTGTCCGGTGTGGCGGCTGCTTCCCCTGGCGGCGGGGAGGCTGGAGCTGGCCTCCGTCCTTTCGCCGTGCGGGCGTCGACCCCGCTCTGCTTGCAGTCCCATCCTTCTTGTCGGCACCGGCTGGGAGGGGATGGGGAAACGCGCCCGAGAAAGAAACGCGGCTCCCCGACGGGTTCGCCAGACAACCCAAACTGGTGTCTCGGTGGCCAGCCTCCTAAAACTCTGGGTTTGTGCTACGGCAGCGTGCCGCGCTGGAGGAAATGAGCTGCACAGCCTGGGCACGGAGGGGCTGGGGGATGTGAGCGTCTCCCCCTCCCCGACACGGGCAGGTAGAGCTTGCGCCTGAGCTGCACCGCGTCCGTGTGGCTTTGTGGTCTCCTCGCCCTGGGTGGCCTTGGGAGCAGGTCCTCTGCTGGTGGGGGTCCCTGCCCTGCTGGTTTGCCTGTTGCGGACCCACCGCTGCAGGGACTCACCGGAGGTGACCGGTATCTGGCTGAAAGGCATGCATCGGCGTGCGGAAACGTTGCTGTGATCTACGGCATCGATGCTAAAAGGTTTCAGACACGTTGCCACAACCCTCAGGTCCATAGTGAGTGTCTGCATTGGTCATAATTCTCGTTTATTGCCAGGATTTGACTTGCCATAATGCCGTTGCGCTCTGCCTACGCTGCTGTTTTAAGACAGGGATGAGCCAGCCCAGGACGAGCTCCTTGCAGCAGAAGCCAAAAAGATCATCAGGAAATGCCTCATTTAAAAGAAATACAGTCATTCCTGCGGCCTCCCATGCACTGGGCAGACTTGGGAACGTCTGTTCTCTCTTCCTGCGTTGTTTTCCACCTCGCCTTTAGCCTTGAAGATCTTACTGCTGCTCAGACTTCAGCAAAGCAGCGCGTCTCCCGCAGCTCAGAGCGGCAAAGCGCTGAACCGTGGCTGGAAACCCAACGGCTGTCCAAGTGCCGAGGCGCGCTGCAAGACCCGGAGCGTCTCCACACAGATGCAAACACCTCTCGGTGCCACAAATCCAGCTGCGGCAGCAAAGCTGTCGGCTCAGGAGCTGCATTAATGCGGTGGCTGCATCCGCGCTGTGGGTGCGTGGTCCAGGTTCTTGTCTGGACCCAGCTCTGGGTGCCGATAGCAAAATCCCGCACTGAAAATCCATGTACCTGATATGAGAGATCTGTGTTAGCAGCGTTCGTAAGGGCTGCGGGAAGTTTCTGGTGAAGGCTGGGCTGGGAAACGAGACCCCAGCAGCCAGGTTTGCTCCCTCTGGGCCCAAAGTTTTCACATCAGGAAATTAAAGACCGGGCAGCCCCAGGACGGAAAACTGCTGCGGACAATGTGGCGATGATGCAACTACCCAGCGTCTTTTTAAAAAGCATAAATCCTCCACAAAAAAGGAGCCCTCAGCATTTAAACCAGCAAGGCAGCAGCGGTGCGAGCAAAACCCAGCAGGAGTGGCTCATCGGCTTGCTCCTGCCTGCAGAGCCAAGCGGGAGTGGCACGTGCTCCCTCCACAGCTCTGGGCGGCTGCTGCAGAGCAAAGGGGAAACTGAGGCACGCCCAGCATTCGCATGGCCAGGGCTGCTCCAGTACAAGTGCTTGGTGGGGCTTGGCTGGGTTTAAACCCTGGCTTTAGCGCATCCTCAGCTTGAGCCTGTTTGCTCCCATGTTCTCTGTCGCCTTCTTTGCCGTCCAAAGCCGTTTGAGCCCTCATCTGATCCCTCTGGGGAGAGCTGGGTTGCTGCCGCCGTCAGCACGCGCTGCCTGCACGTAATTCGCCCGCGTAGGCTTCGCATTGAGTTTTTGTGCGTGAGCATCAGCGCTGGGTGCGCATGCACGTGGTTATGGCACGCGTACACGCGTTCTGTACCCGCAGGCTGCATGTGTCCACCACTTGCTGTGTGCACGAGGGCCGCGGGTGCTGGCTGTGCCACGGCCGCCCCGTGAGCCTCCAACAAAGGCGGCCCTGCTGGGACGCTGCCGGGGAGCCCGACGTGGCCGGAGCCCCGCGGCTGCGCCTGACATCGGCTCAGCGTGAGCTTTCCCGGGAGGGGGGGACAGCGGCGGGGAGCGCACCCCGTCCCCAACACCGAGCGGTTGGACACCCTTGGCGGTGCGCCCCGGTTGTGCGCGGCTAAAAAACCCCTAACAAAAGGCCAGTTCAGAGTTGCTGCTGAATAGATTAACAAGATTTCCATAATTAGGACGGGAGGGAACAATAGGATTCTCCCCTGCCCAGCCCCCCCTGCCCGCCTTTGTCTTGCGCTTTAGATAATGGGCCAGCAGCGAGGGTGGGAACCGGCCGTGCCATTTGGTCACTGGACAGTAATTTTCTCACACTGCCAAGGGGAGCATTGAAACATCTGTCCCGCTCTGAGAGCTCATTCACGTTACATTGCAGCCCCCTGACAACTTCTCCCTGGCCTGCCAGCCCTCCCCCTTCTCCGGGCGGTCGGATTTTTACGGGTGTGATGGGGTTTTCGCTTGGTTTTACTTCTCCCGAGTGCATCTCGTGTTTAAAGGGGTCAGATGGAAGCGGTTTTCTGTCCTTTCACGCTCTTGTTTGCTTTTCTCTCTGCAGCAGTGCCCTGAAAATATCCCGCTGGCAGCAGTGCCGGTGCACGGCTGTGTCGATGTGCCCGGGGAGACCCCCGTGCCCCCCCTGCCCCTTTTCTCGCCGCTGCTTTGCTGCAAGGGTCAGTGCTCGGGGATGGAGCCGGAGGACCAGCCTCGGCCGCAGCCCACGCAGTGACATTGGGCTTCCAGCAGCTGACCTTGGGGTTGCCCACCCTGCTTCAGGCACTGGAAAAGCAATTCCTATCACGGTGCTTACTTCTAGACACCAGTTTTTTAGCTGGCATCTGGAGGCAGCAGGCTTCAGGCGTTGGTATCAGTCCACGCTACGGGGGAAAAAGCAGAGCACCACTCGGAGAACTAACCCAGAGCTTGTGCTTATCCTTGATTATCCCTGATGGTTCCCTGATGGAAATCAAGCTAACACAGCCCGGATTTGCCGGTTGCGGTGTTTGCAGCTGGTTCTGCCGTGTTGCTCTGAGCAGGGCCCAGCTCCCAGTGCCGCTGCCCGGCAGCAGACGCGGGAGTCACCGGCAATCCCTGGATTCGCATCCCCAGTGCGTCCCCTCCAGCCCCGCGCCCCTGCCTTTGCAGATGCGTTTCTCTGCCCTGGGTTTCCAGCACAGAGGGGCCGCTGCCAGGCTTGGTGTGTGCCAGAGCCGCTCCGAGCGCCAGCGGGATCTCACCGCTGGAAGCTCTTTTGGGCCAGAAACAGCTTTTTCTTGCAGTTTGGCAACACTTTGGGGTCCTGACCTAGAAAGGGGTTTCCTGGTTGGTGTCACAGCATGGAACAAGGATGGAAACTGCTGGTGCTTTAGTTCCCTCAAAAAAAAAAAATATATAATGTCTTGTTCCTCACCCAAAACCTCATTTTTCCTTCTAATAGCTTCTTCGTGCCTTTTGCTCCCAGCTGGAGGGGAAGAGCCCCCCCAGCCCCCACCGCCCCTTTCTGCCCAGCCAGAGCTCATGTACAGCTCGGGGAAAATCTGCTGCAGGAGCAAAGGTTTATTGGAAAGCGTTCTCCTTTGTGCTCATTAAAGAGGGCCCTTTCCCGCAGGCTGTCTTGGCTGTCTCTGTCTGAACGTTTATCTATCGGTAGCACTTTAATAATGGCAAGTAAATGCAGGGAGGATGCCGGATAAAGCCGCGCAAAGCCACCATTTAAATCCTCTTGTGTAAGTTTGATATCCAAAGTGGAAGTACAAATGCCATATAAGTCAATTAAAGCATTAAGTAATCTAATTGTGCTGTGGTCACAAAGTGGCTTAAAGGCTGAGCGCGGCGCTGAATGGTGCGCGAGGTCCCTCCCGCTCCCGCTGCAGCCGTCCCCGAGGCTTTGTGCAGGAGGGCGGGGGGGCTGCTGGGGGGCGCGGGGGACCCGCACGCAGATAACAATGGGGCACGGTGCTGGCCATCGCTTTTCTGCCTTCCCCTTTGCCGAGAAATGTCGGTGGGGATGTGCACAGCCACCAGGCGCCGGTGCAAGGGGTCGAGCAGAGAGATGCTGGCAAGGCTTGCGCGTAGCCCAGGTGGAAGCGCTGCTTCCCGCGTGCATGCGTGTGCATGTGTGCAACGCGAGCCCTAAGTCCCCGGCCACCTCGAAAATCTGGAATTTGCACAGCTCCCACCCAGGCTTTGTTCCCTGAGCAGGAGCCGCGCGGGGTGCACGGGGCCGCACGGGGCTGCTCGCCTTCCCCAGTGCGTTGCTGCTGTGGCATTGTCTGCACTGTATCCCAGCTCTCTTAATGCTATTAATACGCTGAACGCTATTAATATGCCATGAATATTACATGCATTGTAATTATTACAGGTGCATTAATATGCTATTAAAGCTGGGTTTGCGATGGCCAGCCAATTCACGGCTTCTGGTCCCAATAAAATAAAGGGAGCAAGCCCCAGCCCCAGCGTCAGGAGCAGGATGCAGGAGCTGGAGCTGCCGGTGGGGTTGTGGAGGTGGAGGTGGGCGTTCAGAGGGCCTGCTCTGATAACGCGGATGTTGCGTTCTGTCGGACTACAGGGCCGTCAAAACTGGCTGTTTTCTCTGAAGTCCTCGTGGTTGCTGTTACTTGGGGGTGTTTGCATCAGCGGTGCAAGATTTTTGCATCGGTGGTGCAAGGTTTTTGCGTTGGCGATGCAAGGGAGTGGTCGAGGGGATTTCGCGTGGGAAGTTCGTAATTTAGAGCGCGCATGTTTGCAGCTGGGAGGTGCGGCGTGGTCCGGCCAGGGCAGTATGGCGGTTCTTGGGTATATCCAATGCAGAGAGGCACTTGTCCCTGTTTTGGTGGTCTCACCCTGCCGCTGTCCTGTGCCCCACAGGTCTGTCGAAGATGCACTGGTCACCAGAGCATGCCCAGTCCCTGAACCAGTGGCCGGAGCAGCACCTCGACGTCTCCTCCACCACCTCCTCGCCAGCCCACAAGTCCGACCTGTACCCCAGCACCCGCCAGCGCTTCAACTACGCCTGGGCCAACGACGACATCTCGGCGCTCACCGCCTCCAACCTCCTCAAGAGGTACGCGGAGAAGTACTCGGGGGTGCTGGATGCGCCCTACGAGCGCCCGGCGCTGAGCGGCTACGGGGATGGCGCCTTCGGGCCGGTTAACGGGCAGAAAGGGGACGGGGAGCCCTGGCCCGTGCCGCACGGCTCCGACGGCGCCTACCCGCTGACCCCCATCCACGATGGCCTCCCCGGCGCCAAGGCGGTGGTGCCGCCCGCCGTCCCCGCCGGCAGCACGCCGCTGGGGCTCGGCGGCTCCCCGGTGGTGTCTGCCAACCTCGCCGATCCCATCTACCCCGGGAACTCGTGCGGAGGGGCAGCCGGCTCCAGCGGGCTGGGCTCGTCTCAGGAGTACCCCGCGGGCTACGGCGGCACCTACTTGCCCTCCGGCTACTGCGCCCAGACCAGCACAGCACTTGCCCCCCCGCACCCGCCCGCCCT
This sequence comes from Chauna torquata, assembly GCA_013399475.1. Classification (NCBI taxonomy): domain Eukaryota; kingdom Metazoa; phylum Chordata; class Aves; order Anseriformes; family Anhimidae; genus Chauna; species Chauna torquata. The sequence continues at coordinate 147 of VXAL01002433.1, read as the reverse complement.
GCACGGCTCGGGGCTCCTGCAGCCCGCGCACCCCTCGTCCGCCCTGGTGCCGGGCTACGGCTCCTCCGGCCCCGTCTACAACTATGCCTCGGGCAGCTACGCGCCGCAGCCGGGCTACGGGGCCATCCACCCGCCCCATCCCTCCGC
>VXAL01002426.1:1940-12031 GCA_013399475.1 Chauna torquata | reverse complement strand
TTCCAACCTTGTGATTCTGTAACCCATACAATAATTGAGTGTTTTTCTCGCTTTGTATGTCACCTCTCTGAAATGTTTCTCAGGCAAGAATTGGTATTGGCCACTATAGATGGAATCTCAAATTTCTCCAAGGGCAACACACAATTCAGTATAGTTTTATGAGATCCTCAAGTCCAACTACTGGCTCCACACAGGACCACCCAAAAAAATCAGACCATATGTCTGAGAGCATTGCTCAAACGCTTCTTGAACTCCAGCAGGCTCGGCGCCATGACCACTGCCCTGGGGAGCCTGTTCCAGTGCCCGACCACCCTCTTGGAGAAGAACCTTTCCCTAACACCCAGCCTGAACCTCCCCTGTCACAGCTCCATGCCATTCCCTCAGGTCCTGTCACTGTCACCAGAGAGCAGAGACCAGCGCCTGCCCGTCCGCTCCCCTCGTGAGGAAGCTGCAGGCCACCATGAGGCCTCCCCTCATCTCCTCTTCTCTGGGCTGAACAAACCAAGTGTCCTCAGCCACTCCTCATACGCCTTCCCCTCTAGACCCTTCACCATCTTTGTATCCCTCCTCTGGATGCTCTCTAATAGTTTCATGTCCTTCTGATACTGTGGCACCCAAACCTGCACACAGTGCTCGAGGTGAGGCCGCACCAGGCAGAGCAGAGCGGGACAATCCCTTCCCTCACCCAGCCAGCAGTGCCGTGCCTGATGCACCCCAGGACACGGCTGGCCCTCCTGGCTGCCAGGGCACGCTGCTGACTTATAGTCAACTTGCTGTCAGCCAGAAGAGCCCCCAGATCCCTTGCTGCGGGGCTGCTCTCCAGCCTCTTGTCCCCCAGCCTGTACGTACAGCCAGGGTTGCCCCATCCCAGGTGCAGAATCCAGCATTTGCTCTCATTGAACTTCACGTAGTTTGTGATTGCCCAGTCCTCTGGTCTGTCAAGATGTCTCTGCAAGGCCTCTCTGCCCTCAAAGGAGTCAACAGATCCTCCCAATTTAGTATTGCCAGCAAACTTAATATACCTTCAAGTCCTGCATCCAGATCATTTACAAAAACATTAAAGAGAACCGGCCCTAAAATGGAGCCCTGAGGAACCCCACTAGTGACCGGCTGCCAGCCTGATGTAACCCCATTTACTACAACACTTTAAGCCCGACCCGTCAGCCAACTGTTCACCCATCATATTACGTATTTGTCTGGCTGTATACTGGACATTTTTTCCAGAAGGATACTGTGAGAAACAGTATCGAAGACTTGCTGAAATCTAAAAAGATCATTACATCAGTTATTATTTATTATGCCATAACCTTGGCATTACTATCTAGACCCAGAATTTGCTCCAAAGAATTTTTGACAAAAAACAGTTTCTTAACACTAGGGCACAAAGAAAAAAAGTGTAATCACAGCCAAAGCACTTGGACTGCTCATCTTTATAGGTATTATGATCTCCTTCCAAGCCCTATTTCCAAGAAATATCCAAATCTTCTCTTTTCAGATGGCCAGAGATCTTTGAAGACATACTTTTTAAAAAGAGAATGAACAAAAGGAATGTAGAAACATTAGCAGGAAAAAGGCGGGAAGAAGAAGGGGTGGTTAGGAAAGTATCAGGAAACCCATCTTGTTCTTTATGTGAAACAGAATAGCAAGGACAATTTGCTTCTCCGAACACTAAGACTCCTTAAGGATTGACTCTGACACTTCCAGTAGGACTTCAGATTAGCAGTGAAATCCAGAGGTCTCTGCAAGTCACTTAGCATCTTTCCCAACACAGCAATCATCTGAAGACTGACTTAACTGACAGGGCTTCCTTTTCATAATCTAAGACCATCTCTTTACAAAGGGATTGGCTCAGTTTTTTCCCTGGCTAGGTGAAAGAGGAAAATCAGCAGGTGGACTCTTTCTATAAACATTTCTATAAAAGAATCAGATGAATGACGAAGGAAAAGATTCCAAAAACCTGTTACAGTGATTCCCATTTAAAAGCTAATGCAGGAAAATTAAGATGAAAAGCTGAACTGCCACTTCTATCTCACTTCTTTGCAACGTGAAAAGATCTTTCGTTTCCTATTAAGAATTCTGATTAGTGTAGTGTTGTTTCCTTTCCTGGAAAGTTGTTTAGGTCTACTCAGAAATAAAAGGCTACTGTTATAAAAACTTAACAGGAATACCATCCGCCAGTGCTCTACAATTTTCCACCACGTCCCCCACTGGATCCCAGACAGACTTCAAGCACCGTTTATTATAAGATAAAGATCTTTTCACAATTTATTTGTAAAATCCTTCTTTAAACAATTATTGTCTCTACAACCATCACTCATAGAGGTTGTTGTTACTTCAGCAAAGTAACAACATTTTGTATTCAGAGCAGAGTATTCTCAATAAAAGGATGAAACTTTCATTGGAAAAGAAACACCGAATGAGAATAGACTATTACTCTAGATGCAATATTTTGCACAACAAAAAAATAATCTGTGTGACTAAGAAATAAAAGCAACATTGAAAACCTTTATTTCAAATGCCTTCAGACTCTACTGGTAGGCTTTACTAAATGTTTCAGTATCCTAACATGAAATAGATATTTTACTTCCCACATTGCCACCAGAGTTGCTTTTCTTAAGCCACCTTCATGAACACCAAAAAATAAACCTACATGAATCAAACTTCGTCATGACTTAAGTAAATGAGGAGACTGCTTTAACTACAAGATGAGAACATGCACACTACCATTTGTTTAGGAACAAGCTAACAACAAGTGCATCTATACCTTATATAGTCAAGAAGCCATAGGTAAACACAAGAGTTAGGTAGTCAGTAACTTCTATAGGTCAGGTATGCTATGGCTTTTAGAAACATACAAACCTGTTCCAGAGTTCAAATAAATCTAACATGAAGATACTTACTCTCTCTTTTATGGAAATATCAGTGTGCAAGCTGTTGGAATAAATCCTCCAGACAAAAAGTGAACTTTATTTTCCGAAGCTGATAAGGTTCAGAGTATTACAAATAAAATACAGTGGAGGATATACACATAACTACATTCAGCTACATACAGTAGTTCAGTGGGTCAGCAAAAGAAAGCATATTCCAGTTACGCAAACTGGTACGCAGTAAATTTTCATATATACAGCTACAGAATGAGATGGCTTCATAGATTCGCTTCTAAATTTTTGTTTCAACCACCAGTTATCATCAAAAATGGAAGTTTTTAGAAGAAATACAAATAGTAACATCCTAATACCTGTACAAACCAGTCTACTCTAGTAACTTCAGAACTGCAGAGGTTTCACATGAAATCCAGCTATAGTCAGGTGGGATGGTTTTAGTCCAATAGCCTGAACTCAGGTCAGTCATAAGCAGTATTTGTAGCTCAAGTGCTTTTGCCAGGAAAAGGAAAGTCCTAAGCATGCAGAAATTGAACTAAAATACAGGGAAGTATTTTACACTTGTGACATCGATCATCGTTCCTGCCATAAACAAGCTTCTCATATAAAAATAATACGAACAAGTTAAACTGCATTTGAGAGAATATCCAAAGTTACTGCCAAAAGACTGTCAAATATATCTCGGCTACAAATGACAATACATTGGATCAAAAGTTAACACCCATTTAGCAAGCAGATGCATATTTCATCCTTAATGAAGGCCTGAAAAGAAGAGTTCACTTTATTCTGGATACAGGTATCAAAGCAGATCTCACAAAGCAACATAGCCGCATCATCTAAGGATCTTTTTCACATTAAGAATCCTATTAGAAGGAAAACACTAAAAGGTAATTGAATTTTCCTCAGTTATCTTCATCTCTGTCAGCTCCTGCTACAATAACTTACTCTCCAGAGCAGAGATAACTCAATTCTGTCCAGCAAGCATATGTTATGAATCTCCAAAGCAAACTTGTCTAAATCATTCTGGTCTTCTATCAAGGTTGGCCGTGGATATGAACTCTGACAGAAAGCAAACAAATTTATTTTTATCTTTTCAATAATTCACTTCCCTGTGTCTTGATGGAAGAATCTAAAGGCATAAATGCTTCCAGTAATTCTGGAATCATAAAGACTGGTTGAAAATGTTTTATCTGGAACTTAATACTATTACAAACTGTTTGATTCACCATTCTGTTTTACCAGAAACAAAGAAGAGTGTCATAGTACTTTCAGGTTCCTGTAGGTATACAAAAACTAGAACTATCATCTCATGCTGAATTTGCATTTTCTTTTTCAGAAGGGTTTTTACATTTATATTTTCACCTTCAGTGTAAAAGTTATCTTTAAAAATAATTACAACAGCAGTATACCCCAAATTTTTTATTACATCAAAGATCTTAAAACATCAATAAGTGCAAATTCTCCAATAATGTGAGCAAACTACTTTTTGCCATAATGAGATTTCAGTATCAGGAGAGAGAGTTTTATGAAAACATCAGCTTGGTACAGGATAATAAGCAAACATGTAGGAATCAAATAAAAAATTAGGAACCACTAAGAAGTGAGAACAACATGGAAAACAATGTGCATCTATAAATTCCTGGTACATCCACATGTGGAATGTTGTATGAAGTTTTAGGTCTGCCATCAGAAAATACAACAGAATTGAGAAACATTTTGGAAGCTTTCAGAACTCGAATCACTGCCACAGATGAAATAATAATGCAATGGTAGGATTTTTGAAGATTGTGAAGAAAAAGACCCGGGAGGGATAGAAGAATTCTGTTAAATTATGCGGTATAAAGGACCCTTTCTAAGTGAGTTTATGTGAATGGGTTCTATAGTTTCTTACAAGATTGGATGGAGAGAGTCACCAGGAAACAGCAGGCCAAAGAGAAAGCAAGTGAATACTGACAAGACAGCATATGAAAGTTTCCCAAGGGCTGGCAAACTCTAGGGACTGGCAGTCTTGTTGAATCTGCAAAATCTGATCAGTTCAGAATACCACAGGTCTGCTGAATCTGTACACCATGACTAACACACTAGTACCAGCAGCAGGTTGTATTACTCAGACAACACCCAAGAGGGATGCCCTGTACAGACAAAGTTACAGGTGTGTGCATGTAACACACACACACACACACAGTATGATGAAGCAAAGACCGCTCTGCAGGACTTTCTGAACTTCATCCCAGAAGCCATTGGCACACCACTAAAACCCTTCACTTACGCTTGTTGCAGCATACAATTGGAGTCAGCTTTCTAATTGTTGCTCCAACCGTAAATGTATAAGTGATGGGGTTGTGTGAAGTTATCAGCTATTAACACCAATAGCTTTATTCTATTAACAACAGTATAATGAACAGAAGGTGTTCTAAGAAGTATTGGTTGTCTGTGTCCCCTCCAACTCCAGTCTCTACCAGGGAAAGGAACTTTACAACATAAGCATGAAACTGAGATGCCAGTACAATTTGCAGCCAACTCAGTGAGACACTTTGCTGTAGAATGTTGTGACAATGAAGTCTATGTGAAGTTACCATGCAAATGGGGGAATGATCCCTTAAGGGGTACTGAGCTCAAGGCCATTATTTCTGGCACAGCAAGAATCAGAAGTCCCTGCAGAAGCTTGAGAGTGTATTCAGGGAAAATGTTACTATGTTTGCCCTTTTAATAAACTCTTCCCTAAATATCCACTGTTTGAGCTAGGATAATAGGCTCAATTGAGTGTGATTAGTCTTATTCATCCATGTTCCAGTAGGAATTAATCTTCCAAGAAAAGACGCAGTGTAGAACTACTAGGATGATCTAGAATACGCAGACATCATTTTAGAAGGAAAAAAAAGAATAAAACTATTTAGCCTAGCAAAGTGAAGTGAGATGTGACAAATAATAGATTAAAAAACAAATAAGAAGAACAGCTGCAGAAAAAAATACTGAAGCCAAAAGATAATAATCATATAATAACAAAGAAATACATGCTGAATATAAGTAACAAGAAATTAGAAGGTTACAGTTGAGCAGAATACACAAGTGCAATCTACCAGTTGGAATAGTGAGAAAAAGCACCTTCAGTTATTCAGACCCTGAAGATCTCTTTGTGACCTTGTCAGTACCAATATCAGAACTGTTTTAACACCATGTCTTTCTCATTTAGATCAAACCAATCTATGATAAAGCACATGGGAGAGGTGTATACTGTCACCAATGTTTTTTCTTGAAAGTTAAACAACCCCTAACATTGTTCTTAAAAAGGTAATGCAAATTATCTTTGGATAGAAATTTTAGAAGAAATTCTCCAGTCAAGCGCAATACGATATTTGCTTAGTTAATGTCAGAAATTTACACTCTAAATACAGAGTTTGTTACTTCAGTCAGAGCATTTCAGAATCACTGCCCAACATAGGCTACCATAAAAGTCTGTACATGAATAATAAATAAGGTAAACACTACTGATTTATTTTTCATGAATAGGTGAGAACAACATTTCTGATGGATACATCTAATTTGAAGCAAGAAATTTCTTGGCTAGCTAGCTTAGCTTTAATATCTTGAGCATAAAAAGATGCAGCCAAACATGGAAAATGCTTTTATAGACAGCAGAAAAACCTGTATAAAAAGATACAATATTAGGAGGTTCAAATGAAATGTATGCCTCCCATCAAAACAGTTTTTAAAAGACCAAAAAAGCTGGAATAGTTAAACTGCAGAGAAAGTAAGGCTGTAAGAAAATGTTATTCTTCAAGAAGTCTGTTCAAACTAGGAAAATAGAAAAATATGTCAACTATGGCATGTTAGGTTTAAAAACAGAACGAAGTGGGCCAGAAGAGCTTGAGGAATAGTTGCAAAAAGGCATAAAAGGCAGTAATAAATTATTTTTCAAACAAATCAGGAACAGTAAGCCTGCTAAGTTATCTGCAGAGCTAACAGATCATCAAAGGATAAAGAGAGCTCTTGGAACACAAGACCACCACAGAGAAGTGGTGGTAGAGAAGTTATAAAAGACAACTAGCAAGTGACCAACTGTCACTTGCTAGACAGTATTCACTCGGGTGATCTAGAAGAACTCGGGGATGAAAGCAGCTAAGCCATTAGCTACAGTGTTCTTGTACAGATTGCCTCAGTGCCAGGAGAATGAAATGTGCCAAATGGACTACAAAGGATAGCAGGGAACTACATGGCAATAACTCTGAAATTTATAAAAGACAAATTGGTAGATGTGTTTAAAAACAGGCAAACAATGGAATAAACACATTGGCAAGAGTCTTCGTGGCTATTGTAAAGTCAAGTCATGCTTCATTAGCTCTCCTTGAGTCACTGGGGATGCTGACAAGAAGGATCCAGTTCATAAAGTCCACTGTCTGAACGCCAAAAAGATATTTAAAGAAAGTCAAGATGTTGTAGGGTATGAAGGAACACCCTTATGTGGATAAAAACTAATTAAAACATAGGAAACAGGTTTCCTAAAAACTAAAAAAATAAAAAAGTCTTCGAAGTGGAGGGAAATCACCAGTCAAACCCCACTGTTATGAAACATATTCGGACATGACTGAAGTCAAATCTTCCTGATAGTTCTAAGTAATTCAGGGTAGTGAAAACAAGAACCAAACGTAAAAAATGCTAACATGGTGACTGAGAGATAAAACAATAGGTGAAATCCATGCAAATCTTTGTCCAAAGCATGATCCCTGCCATCTGGGTAGAACCAGGGAAGCATCCCTATATAATTGCACTGTTCTTACACTTGTTCCTAGGCATGCACTATTCAACTCTGCTAGAAACAGTATACTGAGTTTGACAGACTTTTGGCCTAACCCAGTACAGATGCTCTTTGAGTCTCAGCATACAATTCATCTGTGAAACAGAAGAGGAACATTATTAATGTAGATGAATAAAAAAGGCATGGAATTTCCAAGTGGATTGTGTTAACATCGTAAGTGACTTTGGATTTTGACTTGAAACAAAGTTCAAGTCACTCAAAGTTTACTGCCAAATTGTTTTCTATTGCAGAAAACTGGCAGAACCCCTGGCTCTAAAATGCTCTAACACGAAGATGTCCATTTGAGTATTTAAGCAATTCCCATCACAAGACAGCGTTCACAAAGAATTATCTGTGATAAGTGAAACTTACATATACAAATCCTGCACATATTAATATGAGGGCAGACATTCATAATTCTGTACTTGTTTTCCTAATATACCACCTCTTAAAAGTAGCTCATTAAAGTCACTGCTGTGGAAGAGAGACTCCATAGTATAGATTATTATATTTTACTCCCTTCTTTCTTACTGAGTGTAATTTTACTTTGAGATTTATTCTTTCAAAACTGTCAAGTAACAAGTTTGAAATTGAGCTGCGTTACTTAAAATTTGTAATTAAAAAGCAAAAACAACAAATGGAAACCGCTCCTAATAAAGCACTGTTTAGACATTACCCTATTTATGTTCATGAGACTTTTAAGCACGCACTAATGGTTATTCTGCATTTTGTGTGGTACCTAGCTACCTAGCCAAATAATTAAAAAAAGACCTGTCAGACTTGTGATTATGGATCTCAAAAAAACAACCACACAAAAAACAGTTAAGATGCATTGCCACAGCAAAAGATAAGTTCAAAAGGAACGCCTGTTGCCAATCGAAAAGACAAAGCACAGCAGAAGCATATAACGCTACTTTCCCTTCTTCTAATTACCCCATTGTCTTCATGTCTATTCTGCTTCAATTCAGCTATTAAGCTAGCAGGACAAAATTGTAAAACAGAAGAGGTTACGGGAATTGAGTCTTTGGCTCCTTCTGGAAGAGATTTGTTGGGGTTTTTTTTTTTTTTTTTTAAAGGTTTCCAGAGCCTACAAATGCTAAACAACAAGGTTTCTGGATCATGTTCTGTTAAGCCTTCCAGGGCCAAGGAGAACAGATTAATTAAGCTCAGTGATAATCTCTAGTGAAAATAAGCAGCTATACCAGTACCTACACAAGGGGACAAAAAGTTTTTAAAACAAAAGAAAGCTGATCATTAGCAGGAAGTGAGAAATATGTGCATGTATTAAATATGTAAAAGGCCATAAAAAAGTTAAAACCTCATACAGTTAGTACTATAAAACAATGTACAGAAAACAGACTCATAACCACTTGACATTCCTGAATATTTTTCAAATTACATTGAACATGTAAACAAAGCATAGCATAGATTATAAAGTGTGGAATAGTCTTGACGTGCAACTGCTAAACACTAAGCATTAATTGTAAAGCAATAAACTTCATTTGCATCAGAAAAACTAGAACAGAAAGTTATTACATGAAATAGCTAGTAATGAATATTTCATTTCTATATTCAGTAGATTTGAAAATCTTTGAAAAAAATTATTTTTGTTGATATTTATGAAAGTCAATTCCCTTTTTTTTAAGAGCAGATGCAACAAATTAAAAATATTTAATCTCTTAAATAATTGCTTCCATCTACTCTTTTGTTTCCATACACACTTTCTACTATTTATTCTTTTAAAATATCAAGCAAAACATACTTTGCAATTCCTATAAAAACTGAACAGAGTTAAGTGCTAACATAAGAGTGAACCATAGAAGTTTTCTCTTGCTTAGCTGAATATGTAACTTGTACATTTGTAACATTCATTTTAAGCATTAAAATACCAGTTTAAGTTTAATTTTTCAAAGAAATTTGATAATATCTCTTCACAGTTTGTCACAATTTGCCAAAAACATTCAAAAAATGGCAATGAAGATAACATCACTTCTTGTTTCATCAGAAAAGTTTACAGGAGAGAGCAGTTCTAAAATGAAGTGTCCGTTTCAAGCTCCTTCAGAAACAAAAACATTACATCTTTGATAGCTCTCAGACATTGTTTTTATTGTATTTTGATTTAAATGTGAGATATAACAAAAAAGATGAGGCAGCATTCCAGTGTAAGCTTTCATTGCTCCTCCTCCCACTGCCTATTAAAGCATAGTGTAAGAGAAACCACAAATTTTCATTCCTTCTTTTATAATCAGGCAATACTTTATTCCCACAGTTCCCAGAGCACAGGGAAGATGTTAAAATGTTCAAGCAGAAAGTTAATTTCTCATTTCAGTATCTTTTGTTTTGAAACAAAAAATCCAAAAAATTCCCACCTCAGGAATATGAGAAATTCAATTTTCCATTTTGTCAACATATAT
>VXAL01002424.1:15770-39021 GCA_013399475.1 Chauna torquata | reverse complement strand
TTGGATCTTTACCTATAAATTTTTTTTTAGCATTTACATGCAACTGCTAAGTATGTGCTTTTGACCCTTTCAATGTTTGAAATATTTGCAATGCTTTTAGTGCTGATGTCAAATATTAAATTAATTAAATATTGAAGATTAATTTTAAAACATCTGAGATGATTTTAATAATAATACACAGCACAACAGGCTGGCATTGCACATGCAATCAGCAAAGAAAAAAAACTACTGCTATCAATCAGGGCAGGTATTCTTATTATTAAACTTTTAATAATATTTGGAGCTGCTGATTATGATTATAACTTCATGGAAAATGAAAGACATCTTTATTTAGAGCAAATGTATTGCTGCCTATTTAACACTGCATCATTCTACGGCAATTTTCATGAAAATATTTGAATGCTGGTAGAAGTGGAGAGGAGTATTTCTTGTCTGAGTGTGGTTTTGTTCATTCTTTTCCCATTATTGCATGTAGCAATTGACATTCACTTGTAGTACTTCAGTTGAGCTTTCTACATGCTGTACAACTGTTAATACCCATTGCAGGAAGAATGTAGGAACAAAAACACAGGACTGAGTCTCTTTTAAAGCCACAGTATTTTTGCTACTTCAGTATAGCGACAGCTGACAGAACTTTTATTAAAACAAGCATGTCTGCAAACCTCAGTTTTGTGTATACACTATCATAGAAGTAGAAAAACTGACGTATTTCCAGTTTGCAGCAGGCAGTGGCTGGAGGGAAGATGCAGACCAGACAAGTAAAAGCTCCATATATCATTTAGTACCCAAAGTACAAGCAAGGTTGCTGTGCTAAACCATTAGAATAGATAGTGGCTAGACAAGCCTACACATATTTCATAGTTTCTGCAGTGAAAGGTTCATCTAATTTCATTAGTGGCTTGCTCAGGATTTCCTGTTGTGCAGCAAGGAGTAGAATTTGGCTTTGCTTGGTGTATGTGTTCTTTATTCCTAGTGATGCTCATCACTAATATCTCAGCTTCCTGCGGTGATGCTTTACATGTCTTCACTCCTACCTAAGTCATCTAGCAAGTAAGGGAATGACTTACAAAGATGCAGAGCATTTCTACATTAGCTCCAGGAACAAAATTCCCAGGCAAATGTTGGACACAAATTGATATATTGGAGGACTAGATTCCTGAGGATGGGGCTAATGAAAAATGACTTGACATACAAGGCAAGGATGTTTTATGCCTAAGGTGTTGCTAGTAAAATAGCAACATAAGTCTGGAAATTCACATCTTGCACATTTTGTGAATCCAGCATCCCTAATTCAAGTGTATATTTGAGTCAGAGCCACAATCTGAACCCTCTTCCTGCTTCTACAAGTTCAAATGAAACCTCTACAGCAGCATCCAGGACCCAGTACACCCCCTTGGCTCTCAGCACACACCTTTAACACTTGTGCATTGACTAATCCACTCCCACACTCACTCACACTTTTTGTGCCAAAACATCTTGCATCTATGCTGCACTGGGGCAGAGGGGCAGCTTCTGTAAGAAGGGAGTGGGGAAGCTTAATGTATATGCCATTAGCTGGGGTGCTCCCCTGGGAAATGAGACTTCTCCTGTTTCCCAGACTGACAGCTGCTCTATCACCTCATGGTCAAATGTTCTAATTGCTAGGCTCTCTAGGAGAGGTCAGACACCAGTGTTAGCTCTGAGTGGAGGTGGAGGTGGCTGATGAGCTCTCTGCTGCGATCATTGCTTTTGGCAAGTGTTAAAGATATACTGTGTGCTCCTCCTTGTTCTGGCTCTTGAGATCACAGCTGTGTAGGATAACTCAGCCAATGCTGGTCTTGATATGTGTCAAGCAACTTTACATACCAAAGTCTCTTCGGTAAAGAAAATTTACATCCTTAGCTAAAATTTTAGACGTTAGGTGTTTTTAAAAATGATTGATATCTAGTCACAGCGGTGGAACCCAGAGCCCTGAACCAATCACTGCAGTACGGCAGAGCTGGGTGGCCAATAGGCCCTAGCTAAAACCCTTGCTCACTCACCAGCAGACCACGGTTGCCCTAACTGTCTGTTAGGTATGAAGGACAACTAGGAAGGAATGTATGTGTGTGTGTGTGTGTGTGAAGGTGAGGGGGGTGATAAATCCTACAGCAGATGTATGTGCTTGCCTCACTTCAAATTTCATAGTTACGAATTTGCTTAAAATGTCTAAGACTTCACCTTTTCCTTAAGGAGAACCACTTTTCTCTCCTCACCATGGTCTCTGTCAACTCTGACCAGGCTCCTTGTCTTGCCTGGTTCCCTCAAGGCAGCAGCCTGCAGGCCAAGTCAGGCCCTGAGCCCTTGCCATCTTCCACTGATTTGCTTACATGTACCTTAGGTGACACGGGAATGGCACAGGGAGAAGATCCATCAGGTACTCATAACAGGATGCAATTTGGTGTTGCATGAGATACTGAGTGAAATAGCACAAGATGACTTTATTGTATCATCTTCCTGGTAACAGAGTTCTCTTGTTTTTGTCTTACTTGCATTGTTCGCTACTCAAAAAAAAGTAGCACTGAGAAAACAGTTGAAATCCAAAATGTGCCAATGGAAGCAGCTGGAAGAAGTAGGTAAGTGTGAAGGGATGCATGGCTACAGAGCAATATTCGCCACAGAAATAAGACCATGGTCATGATTCCCATCTCCTTTCCTGCCAGCTGCTGAGGAGACTGCGACCCTTTGTTCATCCTTAGTGCTGAAAAGGCAGGGAATGGCAGGAGGTCTCCCTTGCTTTCTGCAGTGAAGAAATCTAAGACAGGGCACCGTCCACCTCTTTGCTTTCAGGACAGGGTCAACACCAGCAGCCCTCCAAGAGTCTCCTGCCCTGCCTTCTCCCTGGCCCACAGCCTGTACGGACAAGAGGCTGTGGTCAGGGAGAGGCCTCAGCCCAGAGGCTGGCACTGGAGGTCACTGCATCCCGCGTGTCAGATACCGGTGACACTGCAGCTGTGCATGGTTTATGTGCTATGGAGTTACTGCCGTTCACACTCAAGTTTGTAATCAAGATCATCAGACTTAGCTCTCTAGGAATAGGATTTCTTCTGGAAACAGGCCATTGTGAAAATAACCATATGTCTACAAAAGGCACAGCATTTTCTTTCTTTGGAAAGCTGCATTTTGTCACTAAAAAGAGGATGGGTTGTGATTCTGATATCCTCACAGGTAAGTGGAAAACCTTAAATAAAGGGATACTGTTGCTGATGTGCAGTCAAACATGACAATCCGATTACAGTATCAGTGACTACCTCCCAAAACAAAATTTGTTGATGCTTATTAAAACTGCAGAAAATGATCCAATGTTAAAAACAGCAGTCCAAATAAAGCCACATAGATTCCAGTGATATTTATTGCAAATAGCTTCTAGGTGTCTGAGGAAATATTGTGCCACCCAAGCAGTCAATAAACTAAATGTCTTTTGAAGTAACATTAGCAAGAAAACAGCCTGTTTGTCTTTCAAATTAGCAAGAGATACTCCAAACGAAATAATGTAAACTGCATGGGAAGAACTTAATTAATATCCCTACAAACTATCTTCCCAGAGAAACAACAGAGAAGCAGGGGTCTATATTAATTAATTGGGCAAAAATATCTGCTTAGTTAAATGGGTGTAATTAAGAATAATGTCCTGAGGACTGCTTTCAGAGTACTTTTGCTGCTTTGAAAAAAAATTATCTGGGTCAAGTTTTCCACTGAACAGAGCAGTAGTTTGTTTGATACCCAGACAAAAAGTTCCCAAAGGGCTCGGAACTTAGCTTGCTAACTTCCATGGACAGAATTCAGCCAATAACAGACAAATCTACCTCCAGATATTTGTATTAACCAGAATCCACGCACACAAGAAAAATCAGGTGGTGCTTACTTCAGAGATTGATGTTTATTCTGAATAACACTGAAATTGACCATTTTAGCATATAGTTCAGGGCTTAGAGGAGTGCAAGAAAGCAAAGTAGTGAGAAAGAAGAAATAGACCAAGAACAAAAAACAAGAATATAGGACAAGGTGATAGGTATTGAGAAGTCTTGCAACAGACAGAATTGCATGGAAAAGTGAGAAACACTTGCTGAGACAGACCCCACATTTAGCATGGGACCTGCTGAAACCAACTGTGCTCAGGTGGATCCCCTACTCTAGTCAGATGAGAAACTGTGTCAGGAGATAAGAGTCTTTTCCTGTCAGAAAGGTATGTTATTCCACCTCGCATCCTCAACTATTTTCATCACCATAAAAAATTAAAAAGTCAAGAAACCCTCCGAAGATTTGACAATAAGTTGATAGTTAAAGGCCAGCTCTTAGATCATGATATTGTATAAATCATTGTTGAAATCAAGTCTGAACAGAGACTTAACTATTTTATCAGTGTTCTAGCCATAAAGATATTGGTTATTCTGGACAAAAATTATCTCATTTGTCCCTTCCTCTTTTATGCAAGTTGCATCTTGTTTGCATAAAACATAAACCCTCCATCAGGTGAAATGTGGACTCCTGCAGGTTTGTTTAGACAGAAGCAAAACAGTAGTTCTGGTGATTTTTCTGACCTTTAAATGATGGAGCTGGAGATGAAGGAAGACCTCATGTTTTTACTCAGTGCCATTGGCACATTGTAATCTGATGCTCTCAAGGTTGTACATGAGAATTCTTGCCCTGCCTCTAGAACATCTGGGAATACTGACACCTCGCCCTTCCCCCCTCCTCTTGCATTTTCCCCTTCTCTTTTTCCTCCTCCTCCTCCAAAACAAACAAGCAAACAAACCAAAACAACCAACCTCCAAAACCCACCCAAGCCCAACATACCATTGAACCCAGAAAGAAAAGTAATAGCAGCTAACAATTCCTGAAGTCTCTGCCCAAAACAAGAGAATTAGAGTGAATGCTACATTATTGCTCAATAGCATTTCAATTTGAAATTTTTTAGGCTTCAGGCTTCATGTTCTTCTTCTCTGCAAGAAGATGCACATGCATAAGGATACCAATTATCTTACTCTGGACAACAATGCTAGTTGCTCTTCTTTCTCCTCAGTGGAAGCAATAAATTCCCTGAGAACAAAAATATTGATCTGAGCCAGATTTGTGCCCTATTCCAGTTCTTCTCCTAATGGCTAATGCTGTGGATGTAGGCACTATACTTTACACAGCTGAGATACCCTCCAGGTATCAAATCTTGTCTTTATACAAAGATTTATTGCTGATGTTGGAAAATAATATAGCCATTTCTTCAGCCACTGTGTGCACCTAAAGCAAATTTTCCTTTAATGGTCTGTGAGCTGGAACATGAACCATCATGTGGTACCCTATATGCTCTAGCAACCCACCTACTATGTGAAACACTGCCAGCTCATGACAACCACTTGTGCAGAGATTCTCTGAAAATAAAAAAGATGGCTGACAGTTTCTTTTGCTCATCCAAGAAGTGCTCTAATAGAGTATAGAAATATTCTCATGTTCTTCTTTGGAAACCACATTACTCTGCTGTGAAGAAAATCTCTTCTCTGCTCATTGGCTTGCCACTTCCTTTTCCATTGCTGTCCACATTTGGATGGCAAACCAGTGTTTCAACTATTCAGTTGCGTAGTGAGTTTTATGACTTCAACTCTGTTGACCAAAGTAAAATGGTGAAGTTTGCAAATTAAATTCGGCTACCACAGTTTTGCAAAATACAATGATGTCTTACGTTTTTCCCTAGAATCCCATCGTGCACGTTTATTGAAAATGAACTTGATCTGAAGCTAAATTATAATGGTACAATGAAGGAGGTTGTAACTTTCAAGGTGCCTATGTCATTTTCTGCAGAAGATATTGAAAATGAGAAAGAAAAAGAAGAGTAATTTCACACACGCTTCTCTAGAAAATTATTTTCCTTAACAGAAATGCTCAGAACACAAATTAATCAAGATATACGTATCCCTCCAGTAACAATCATTGCTAAGAAAGAAAAAGTCCATGAAAAAACTAATAGTTTGACTTCAGAGCAGGGTTTGGACAGTATATAACAAAGAATGCAACAAAATTTGAGGAAAGAGAAGATAAATGGAATAGCTGCATACAAAACAGCCTCCATTCTCTATGCTCAATGCGTCATAGGTTGCACTGAGAAACACAGCAGGCAATTAATAAGATCTCACTATTATATGTATTCACGTGGGATTAAGATTCCAATTCCATTTCTTGCACTGTTCCAGCGTTTCTTAATGTCTGAATACCGTCCTGCAAATGTAAAGGTATTTTTCAACAATCTCTGTATGTGATACATGTATCTAATTCATTGATTCATCTTACTTGAAGAGTAATTTAGCAATGTGCTTTGAATCATTGTAGTTCAAAGTTTCCTTTTTTCTGTGAAACAGGATGAGCAGCATAACACTGAGCATGTTAGGTATTATGGAACATTTAACAAGAAAATGGAAAATAATAAGAAATGATGATTTTGGGAGATCTTGCAATCATGCCACAATGACTCATATAAGAGGTACATGAAATTACAGGCAAAGTTTGAGTTAAAATAACTGTTAGAATGAACAATTCTGTGAGGAAACATTTAAATAAATGAAATATTCTGAAGTACTTTCAAATTAAGGACCAGTGGGAATGCCAGTGAAGCCACTGTTTCAGAGACCTGGATACAAGTTTATAACACTTCAGCTGGGTTTCTGGGAGGGGGTTATATGACACTTTTTCAGTTTGGATGAACTAAGCTGGTGCTTTATAAAGTGATAAGAATAGGAATCTCAGTTAATATCAATATTTCACCACACCTTCTAAAGATTTATATCTGTATCATTTTTAATGTGGCAATTTTAATTATTAAAAAATTAGAAAACCAGATGGAATTACAAAACAGCAACAGATTACTTAATTAACTTTTTCCTACTGGGATAAATAGAACATACCACAGAATATATCAAAGCAGACACCGATGAGACACTATACATTCCATCAGTATGCAGACGTTTTCCTCTTCAGATATCAGTTCTTACCAGCTATAAGCATATGCCTATCAATCTTATTAAATAAGCCCAGGAACTCATCATATTATAATCCATAGCATATAACATCATGGCAAAAATCAAAAGAAGTACACTATAGCTCCCCATAGATCAGTGAAATCTGCCACCAAATTATTGTAGGTGAACAAAGAGTGAAAAAATAATTGCTGTTATTTTAATAATGACCATGAAATTTTAGTTAGTTTGCAAATACTAATAAACATCCTTCACCTGTGCAAGAGGGCCTTAGAACAAAAGTAATCAAAATACTGCATTTGAAAATTGTCATCGTGTTTGTCAAATAATGTTACAAATATTCTGTAAGCTCCATTGCACGACATGAACTACATACACGGGTAAAAACGTGTGAAAATCATGAGTGAATCAACCAAAGTGCAGACCTGTAAACTCTTAATAATATAAACATTCTTTACTTGTATGAAACATCCCTTGAACTTATTGCAGTACCGTATCGATTTTTGTAAATTTTTTTAGCATAATTTGCCAAGATGTTATCTGAAATAAGAATGATTTCAAACAGGGTGTCAGCATGCTTCAAATGGAAGCCCTACAATTGCTTTATTTGGCCAATCAACCCTAGACAACCCTAGCTGACTTCCAAGATCCTAGAAAAATTAATGATGAGCATTGCACACCAAATAAGTGTCTAAACGATGTGCACTGATATCTCTTCATTTAATAAAAATGAGTGTCACCATATATATATGTGCATACATTTGGTTATTGCTATCAGAATTAACAGCCTGCAATTTAATCCCAGCCTGCTAGAAACACGGTTCAGTAGACCCATACAAACTGTAAAGAATACTTGCTGCAGGCTTTTCACCAGGCTTCAAGAAAACGTGTTTGTTAGTACCTTCAGCTTAATACTGGTTAGGTTTTGAACAGTTTCAATCTCACTCTAGATGATTTAAAACAGATGAAAAAAAGTGTGTTACACAAAATATAAGGATACAGAAAATATAGTATTGTACTATTTACTGAACAAAACAAAAAGTAAAAATGTTTTTTTTTTTTAAACAGTATTAAGTAATCAAATTTAGACCATACAAGCATCAACAAGAAATGTAAATAACTGTACTATTAAGGTGGTATCTACAACTTTTTTTAACTGCTTGAGATCCAAAACTGCTAATATTGTATACCTCACTCTAAAATGAATCAAGTGCCTCCGTTTGTACAGTATGTAAAAATTTGATAGTCAATGACTACAATGAAATGCACGTACAATACCTGAATTTAATATTTTAATAGCTCAGGTCCAGATCATCAAAGTATTTAGGTTCCCACTCTGCATGGAAGAGCTGGGTCTCAGTGTATATTAATCCCTTCCATGAAAGGAGTAACTGTTTTTGATGCTGTGAATTTATAGTGTTGCCTTTCCCTATATAGGGAGGGAAAAGGTCAATATTAAAGAAAGAGTGGTTCCAATAGGCAGAAAGGTTATGGCACTGCAACTACGTGAACCACCTTCCCCACACAACATAAAAATATTCTAATATTAAGGATTATTTTACAACTCAGTGGAAATATGCAGTAAAGCAATCCATTTCCTTTGTCTGGATGACAAGAATGCAGTCTTAACAGTCACAAGAGCCCGCCTTGTGTTAGCTATAANGCAACTACTATGTGCATTAAACAAAATCACTGTATGAATCAGCAGGGTTCAATAACACTTGTATCTGAATCTCTGGGAGGGGTGCATTGAAGTCTGTGGTGCTTCTCAAGGGAGGACTTACAATGAAATGCCAAAGGATAAAAACCCATTTGTTTAAAATCTTAAGATTTTTCATATCACATTGCCTAAGAAATGGTCCATAAGACCTCTTGCAAATAAAAGGATCTGTTGCCTTGACCTCAGTCTACCACTCAGAAATGAAGGATATCCCTTGAAAAAAACCTGGTAATTGATTTTTAGTGAAAATTGAAACAGAAAATCAGCACAATTTCATTGTGAACACCCATGAAATAACAATTTCACCACTGTGAAAATTCTCTGTTGCCTTCATTCCTTATCAGTTTGTATACCATGAGTTGTTTAGAAGGATATTAATCAGCAATGTACAAGAAACATTGTACTACTCCCAGAAAGCACATATATTTTGACTCGCTTACTCAGGTGGGTGGGCTAATTTAGAATTGAAAAGTGATTGTACTTCCACATCCACTTGTAGAAATATTGGAAAATTATTTTATTTTTCTTCTTCACCTGCATTGAGATACTTTTCTCATTCACCTGTGAACACTGATCAGTGCTGTTTGCACTGAAAGTGTACAGATTTGTCACTCAGTCTTTGAGATACCAGAGAAGAACACTTGAACCACAGAGTAATACCCTTGTGCACCAAAGCTTTATTATAGTTTTGATTACTGTGCACCCCCATACCTAAAGCCAATAACGTGGCACTTGTGCCATACTTCTGATACCATAGATGTCCACTGACAAGTGTTCTGCATGAACCATTGTGTCTCAGTCCACTAACAAAGACTACAGTGCAGTGGTAATCTGGTATCTTAGATAGTTTTTCTTCTTGGACAAAGCTTATCCAAAATCTTCTTTCTATCAGGCTACAGCAGCTTAGGCTCCTTTTCTTTAAAGAGAGGCAAAGTAAATGTCTTACACCTGTAGGCCAGTACTGGTGTTCTGTCCTAAAAATTTTAGCATTGCTCTGATACGATGAAGCCTTCTTTTTCTCCAACTGGTTCCACTTCGGCATATGCAGGATGTCCAGATCCTCTTCTGAATTTCATTGCCGGCCATCTGCTCGGACGCCGCTATAATAGCAACAACAAGAAAATACACTTTCAGAATATAAAGGGTACAACAATAAATTACTAGTAAAAAACTTTAACAATGACCTGTAATTTTGGTTTCTATCATGCTAAAACCAACTCCATGTAGTTGTTACAGGAAAGGAGAAGCATGTCCACTGCTCTTGCTTTCTAGTTCTGCATAAGAATTTGCTAATATACTCTACTCCATGGGAGAATGTATATCAGATTCCACTGAAACCAAACTGCTTTTAATTATTTAGAACCAAATTCTGACATGTTTATCCAAGACTGCCAAAATAATGACTTTCTATTTCAAGTGCATCATTCACAAGGAAAAGAGGCAAGGGGCACAACCTGAAACACAGGAGGTTCCATCTGAACACCAGGAAGCTCTTCTTTGCTGCGAGGTTGACTGATCACTGGAATGGGTTGCCCAGAGAGGTTGAGGAGTCTCCCCCCTTGGAGATATTCAGAAGCCATCTGGACATGGTCATGGGCAACCAGCAACATGTGGCCCTGCTTGAGCAGGGAGTGGTTGGACCAGATGACCTCCAGAGACCCCTTCTAACCTCAACCATTCTGTCATTTTGTGATTCTACTTGAGTAGTTTACTTTGATGGTTCAAATGGAAGCAGCCTTTTCATTTTATCTCGTATGACCTTTGGGTACAAGGGTCTTAAGTGGTCATAACCAATTTTCATTAGTATCTGTGATGACTGCTTTAAAAGCAGCTAAGAAACAGAGAAAAGAAATAAATAATTCCTAGAGCAGTTAAAACAATTCCTCTATGATTGTGATGCCTCTGGGAAGGAAAAGTTCTTTAGAAAACCTGTATTTTCAAACTAGCTAATATCTGGGAAGGATCAGATTTTGGGTGACCAAGCTGAGATTCTCTCAAAGGGAATAGTTTTCTGGAAAGCAGGCCACAACTCTTTCATAAAGTCATTTAACAAAAAATGGTCTCCTAAAATGGTTATTCCCCACTGAAAATTTATCTGCCAAACATGCTGATACTTTTTTTTCTATACTGACAACTGTTACAATCTGCTTGGCAGGAGGGCTGGTAAGTATAGCAAGGTACATAGAAACACTGCAGGAAAATGAGAGGAGAAACAATGAAGATAAGTTACAGCCTATATTTTCATTGACAGTTCAAAATCAAAACAATTTTACTTTACTATCTTTCTTCCAAAAATAAACATTGTATTTGATTTTCTGTCCCCTTAATACTGCATTTTGATTACCTTCTGATCATTAAGATCAGATTACCTTCTGATATTTCATGCTGCTGAAGGTTTGTGTTAGGGACCACAGAACAGCCATAGCCATGACATTATGCCAGGGCTCATGGTGCTATTGGGCAGCAGCCACTTAAGAAATCTGGGGCGACTGCTGAATCTTGTTGCCAGCAAACCACACAGCTGTCTCTGGATATACCACAAAGTCTTCCTTGGTGGTCACCGTTTGGAAGATACAGTATAAAAGCAACTGTTTTCTTTTTCTCCTGTTGCACAGTCAGGTTGCTCGTGAGGCATCCAGAACTAAATTCTGTTTGGTAGGTAATTTAAAATCCCAGGCCTTTCAATGCAACACTTTCCTACAAAGTAGGAAGGCAGAAGGTTGTTCTCTTTAATGGATGTCTTTTCCTAATAAGCAAACTTAGTTCATTCAAACTTTGGAAGCTTTTTTCTAGCTAAGCTTGATTCAGAGTGGTTTCAAAATTAAGAAGGACAGTTTGGTTATTGCTAAAGAAAATGGGTCATATTCTGTTCTCAGACTCACTAAAGTAAATCATGAGTAATTCTATTAAATGCAAAGGACTTATTCCAGATTTATGCTAGTATAAATGAGAAAAGAATTTGACCTGAGAGTTCTCTAATGAAAAAGGAAAATGAAAACCAATGGAAAACTAGTAGGAAAAATTAATTAGAAATAGTCTCAAATGGCAGCATATAAAGATGAGCTGAGTTTTAATCTATTAAGATGCTCATTTTAAAACATACCCATGATTAGTTTCTACTTCCTTGCTACACTGCTGTTACAAACTGTTCAACCATTTTGTGTGACTCTTTTTTTCATTTGCCTTTCCAGATGATGAAATGTGGAATAGATGGATGTGTATCAATGTTATTGATACTATGAGACACAACATAAACAGCAGCTGATCCAGAAATAAACCAATATATTTGAAGGTCATCTCCAAATGTTAGCTGCAGCTTTCTGTGGTTTCTCTTCATTCCCAAGGTGAGATTTTCCATTCCTAGTGAAAGTCTGTTTAATTTCAACTTCTTTGTGTATATGTGGGAATTGTAAGTGGTTTACCAGTCTTAAAATAAAGCACTAACAAGCTACCAATTCATTGACTTGTCTACTGACCCCTAAAAAAGCTGTAGAGACATTACAATTTTAATTGATAAAACCAAAAGCAACTTAATTGATGTCAGGGGATAAATAGGTCCTTGAGTTACTGAAGCAGTTCAGGGAAAGCTTAATGCATTCTTTTCTTTTCTTCATTGCAAAGCAGAGTAATAAGTGGATTAAAAACAAAACAAAACAAAACAAAAACCCCACAACCTGGAAAAAAAAAAGCCACCAAAAAAAACAAACAAAGAACAAATGAAACAAAACAGGAAGAATGAAAGCTGGGTACTTATAATTCTTTAGTTTTGACATCCTATTTAACAGCAAAAAGTATTTTTCTTTCTTTGGAATTAGAAAACTAGAATTCTTAGAGGAAATCCCCCAAGCTGTGGCTGGAGCGTTGCAACTCCTGCTTCCTTTCAGTGTATTACAAAGCAGGAAAGCAGGAACAGGATATTTCTTATACGACTGACATTTCCTTGAGTTCATTTTTTTTTAAGCAAATGAGGTGGGGGAAAGTACTTGTGACTTGTGATACATGACCAAGACTATGTATACATCAGGATGCAGAAGAATAATTTATGATACACATTAAAAAAAAAGTTAGTTCCTATTGAAATGAATAAGATAAAACGAAAGAAATTAGCACTCAGATAATCGATGGGAATTGAAATTTACCTTTCACTTTTCTTCCATTACACCTATCTACACCACTGTTGGTGGTTGTGAAGTTCACATGACTTGCTACAGCAATATTAAGGCTAGAATAAGCAACTTTATGTACATCTTGGAGTAGAGGCAGAATGGATACTATTTATCTCACTTCTGAGAAAAAAAAAAAAGAAGGAGGGAATTACACCTCCTAGTATTAAAGGGGGGAGACTGGAATATCTTCTCACTGTTGTTGCATTGAAAGGTCTCCAAGCTTATTCTCTTGTTGACCAGATTCTTCTTTTTGACATCCGTTAACATGTGGGAACCCTAAGCTTTATAGAGCCTCTTTCATCCAATAAAATGGTACAATCTCATTAAGAGATGTTAATAAAAAAAGAGGTTTGGTACATATCTGACTGCATTTATTTGAGTACTGTCTAAAACTGAGTTGGGATAATCTGAACATGGTTTCCAGTGCTATAGTCTATGATTTTTTTGAGGTTGCTAGCTTTTGATCATCTTATTTCCTGCTGAACAGTAAATTTAAGCAAAAGAAAATGTGAAAACTACAGGAAAGTCTCACATAGGTCAGTGCTTTCTGTATGCATTTGACTGTATTGGTCGAATTTTACACAGAAATTACTAATACACTTCATCATATGTAAAGCAAGGAAACTGAAAAAGACTTATCATTTTTTTATGTTAAGGGCCTCTATTAACTGTTCAGAGATCTTTTAAAGTGAATGTCATGTTTCTGGCTGGGATAGAATTAATTTTCTTCGTAGAGGCTCACACAATGCTGTGTTTTGGATTTTTGATGAAAATAGTGGCGATGTTTTTGGTTGTTGCAGAGCAGTGTTTACACAGAGCCGAGGACTTTTTTGCTTCTTGTGCTGCCCTGCCAGCGAGGAGGCTGGGGGTGCACAAGGAGCTGGGAGGAGATATAGCCAGGGCAGGTGATCCAGACTGACCAAAGAGATATTCCACACCATGTGGTGTCATGCTCAGCAATAAAAGCTGGGGTAAAGAAGGAGGAAGCGGGAGGATGTTGGGAGTGATGGCGTTTGTCTTCCCAAGAAACCATTACGCGTGATGAGCCCTGCTGTCCCGGCAGTGGCTGAACACCTGCCTGCCCATGGGAAATAGCGAAAGAATTCCTTGTTTTGCTTTGCTTGCGCGCGCTGCTTTTGCTTTCCCTAGTAAACTGTCTTTATCTCAACCCATGAGTTCTCACACTTTTACCTTTCTGATTCTCTCCCCATCCCACCTGGGGAGAGTGAGCGAGCGGCTGTGTGGCACTTAGCTGCCTACTGAGGCTAAACCACAACAGTGAAGCCATCTATTTTTTACTGTCAGCAAGGATTCTACCTATTAGCTACCAGATTACCAATGATGCAACGATAAAATAAGATGGTAGAATGTTTTGAACTGAACAGTCTGCTAAAATTTAGTAAAGAGGTAAAATACAGTAAGAATTATGTATTTCTACGCTGACCTATAAAATAGAACCAATCAGTGCCTGAAATTAATATTATCTTGAAAACAAAGGAAGCGATTTGCAGTATTGTCATTTACTAACTTAATTTATTTTTCTCTTTGGTAGAAATGTTTCTTTAAAATATCTCTTTGTGATTTAAAACACTTCCCAATATAACAATGCTTCTGCAGTCGTAGGATCATCTAAGTAGCTGGCTGCTGATGGACAAGAAACAGAATGCCTCCTTCCTCCCCACCTTTGACTTTTATTGTCAGTGTTGGCTATTTATTTTAGTGCTTTTCCTCTGTGGCTGATTTAGGCTTCCCTTGCTGAGCTGCTGGTTCCTGCTGAGCTGGATAAGCTTTGGAAAAAATAACTTTACTATCAGTACAAGGTAATGGCAGAGAGATCAGTGACAATACTCCAAATAGCATGATGCTGCAGGACTTTGAAAGAAGAGAAAAATGATACTTGTTCTCTTCTTTTTAATCATCATCTTCATGTAACACAATTCAGCCCCAACTCCTGGACAAAACCAAATTAGTGACTATGTCAAGACTTTTTCACACTAAAAGCATAATCCTCTGTAAAATATATATATATACATAATAAAAACTATGGGCCATATCCCAAAAGAAATCAGTAGAGCTGTATGAGCTCAGCCACCTGTCTAAGCCAGCTGAGGAGCTGACTCTTTTTTTAATTCTTTCTTTCTTTTTTCCTCTGTCTCCTATTTACTTCTCACTTATTGAGATACAATGCATCTGTAACATTAATGCAGAAACCTGGAACTGGTGCATGGAGACCAAGGCTGGCTGTTAAACAACGGCTCTTATTTGTGAAGTGCTGCTATAAGCAGGGATGTACAATAGTGAGCCAGAAATGCCCATGAGCTCCCTAAGCTCCGAAACACCGAGATCTGTCTCCAGCTTTGTTTGACTATTTTCTCCTTCTATTTCCTTTCTCCAAGTAGAAAAGGTACGAGCAGAAGGTCGAAATGTGAAGAAAATCTAGTGTTAAATCTGAGTGCTGGTGAATGTTTCCAGACACTGGAACACAATCCTCTATGCAGCTCAATTGTAAAATGCCAAACAGTTAGTGTTTTATCAGAGCACCCCAGGTATGGCTCAGGGTTTGGGAGCCATCCTCAAACCATACTAATAGTCTGCATGCAGTGACCTTACTATGAGGCTGACAAAGTTAAATGACATGAATTCAGACCCTTCTATGCTGGTTGGTCTCTCTGCTAAAAAACAGTCCCAGGCTCATTTAGTTTACTGGTAGAGATCTAATTCAAGTTACATCAGGAAGAGTTGAGGTGCATCCCCCAGGCTCTGATCATGCACTGTTATTTCATTTGCTGAAGATCTGCAGCTGCTCATTACTTCCTCCTCTCTCTGCAAGGTCACCCCCCACCCAGCTCCATAGCACCGGTTCAACTCTCTGTGTGGTCATTTGAAAAAACAGATTAGTGAAATTATCCAGCCTGAACATCCAAAGCAAAGTAAAACAAACAACTAAAAAAGACATTGCTATGTGCATGTGTGTGCGTTTGAATGTACGTGTATGTTTCCAAGCAGCTGAATTAGCATAATAAAGCTCTGGAAAATCTCCAAGGAGGGTGGGAACATGAAGGCAAAGGCAGTTGCCTTTAAAATGGGATTTTTGGTCAAAGTAATGATGACTTGTAACCACAAGCACCCATATTTGTCTTCAGTGTGTGACATTAACTACTATTAAGACATACTCAGCTGCTATTAAGAAATAAACAGGTTCTGAATTCACTCATATCCCTACAGCTTCTGAGTCTACATGTGTTGATAAGCTGGAAAGATTTTCTTTTTTTTTCTTGTGGAATACAAGAGAAAGGCTTTTTGCCTGAGGTGAAGATGATCCCAACTTGTAATGTTAGTTTAGACTCCTTAAAATCCCCAACTTGCAGAGAACTGCCACTGAAGAATTTTATTCTGCTGTTGCTGAGACTTACATAAGTTAGTTTGGCAATGGTATCTCTGTGCCCAGCTGGGAAAAGACATTGCAACATCTGACTCCCTGCCTTCATACTGGACAGCAGTTAGTCTAGAGACAGCTGCGGCCACATCACATTGCCTTTGTTCCCCAAACAGAGCAATGGGATGACATTTGAGGTAAGTTTCAAACATTAAAAGGACTTTGGACCCAAAATATAAGTAAGAAAGGTAAGAAAAACACTAACGAGCACGCACACAAAAATTTGTGTCACATGCAACCCTTTTGTCCACAGATAACTTGATGCAAACAGGCATCTTAGAAAAAGAGTGTGCCTTATGCCTTCCCAAAAAAGAGTCTGCCTTATGCCTTAACTTTTAGTTTGATAAATGTTCCCTGGACATTAATTGCTCTCATTGCCAAAGTTCATACACAAATGCAAATCAATGAAGGTTGAAAATAAAAGGAAAAAAAAAAAAAAAAGAACGAAGATGAAGAAAAAGAAGGAAAGAAATAAAAACTAAAAAAACAGCTACAGCTTTTGGCCTGCAACTTAAACTAAATTAGAGCAAATCCATCCGACAGCTGGCAATAACTTTAGCCCTATTTACATTCAGCTCCAAATACCTGTATCACTTTTGGTATGATCTATATCACAGGCATGCCATCCACTACAGCTGTGGAATCATGCCTGGCTTTTTGTCCAACAAACCTCAAATTCTGAATGCAAGTGGCATAGCTAGTGTGCAGCTATATATGGTATATCTAGATTTCTGCTATAAGCTTCTGCTTTGTTGAAAAAGACACGAAGAAGCACTACCTTTTGATGTACCTTACTTTTCAAAAATCAGTGCAAGTAAGTTCAAAGTGTACTTTATATATTCTCAAGAGACACAAGATTCCTCATGGTTAGGATAGCTGTGTAACTTGACTCAAAAGCAAAAATTATTAGCAACAAAAAAACAAACTCAAAGGAGAGAAGATACCACAAGGATAACCACAAAGAAATAAAAGACCAGTGCATGTAACATCTCTTCTGTCACTCTGCAAGCAAATCTTTAGTCAACATTTAATTTTAGCTTTTAGAAATAGTCTGCATTCATTGGAACTTTGACTGGAACTCCTTTCCTTAAAAAGTTGATAATTCATTCTATCTCTAGGCCACCAAAGAAGATTCCAACTTAAACAATGAAACACATGTTGAATAGTGTGGGGATTGGAAGAAACAGGAAAACATTGCATTTTGATTTGAATCTTCCACATACTTAGCAAAAGGGGAACTTTGAAAAAGGATTCAGCTATTTGGATGGTTTTCTTTTAAAGTGGTACACCATCATGGACAAATTGAACAGCATTGGCATGTAAGACTTTTCAAGCTGTTTGTTCAAAACAACTATTTTCATTCCAGGTGGGGCTGCACTCAACAGCTGTGAACAAAACCACTAGAGGAAACATATTCTTCAGACTTTAGGGGTAAAAAAAATCACAGAACAATGTTACTCTGTTATGTTACTCTGCTGTAATAGAATAGTTGCTTTTGGAATAAATGACCTTTTTCTCGCCTTTTGTGTATTGCTCATTTAATTAACTAGCGGATTCAGGATATCATTTAATGCTGCTCAGAGGTGTCACAAGCGGTTGCATTTATCAATGCAAAGTTAAACAGTAAAGTCCATATGCAGGTGTACTAAGGGGGAATTTCTGTTAAGGAAAGGGACTAGATGGCAAACAAGGGGCTTCACAACTGGGATTTGGGATGAAGTGTGTGAAAACCTGAGTGAAGTGGTAAGTGAATATTGGGTGATAACTGAAGAGAACACAAGGGAGAAAGAGACCTAAAGCATCAGATATGGGATCAATTTATTATGCTTTTCTTTATTCAGTAAGCAGTCATATAAACCAAATTAACTCAAAATTCCTTACACAGCCCTTAAACCAAAAAGCAACAGAATCTGACTGAAAATGATGTGTTATCTACAAAATCATGACAATATCCTAGAATCTTAGCTACAAAAAGATACTTCTCTATCAGTCGTGCCGCAGTTTTGAACAAATGCCATGTTTAACTTCAACATGATGTCGTGTAGGGATGCCTCTATAAAGTAGTTTCTTTAAGAATAAACACAAATGGAGCAGGACCTTTATTTCACCCAGCTTTATTTATATTAATTAGTGATGACAGATAAACTGATACAGATCTTCATTTGACTAGAAGACTTGATGGAAGACTACAGGGTGCTAACAATTTTTAGACAACTGCATGAGAGAGCTGCCTGTGCATCTCTTACATTTTGTTTTAACTGCACAACTTGCTTTACTAATCAAGAGACTCATACAAATCACTATTATTTTCTGAAATATTTATGTGCTTTTCCTCACTTTATGATTGAGCCCTTGCCAACCCTCTTGAGCTCTTTCCCTACAATGGTAACATCAGATCCACATTTCATTCATTTCCTATAAATAATACAACTTGTCTGCTGTGGTATATGCGGTACCACGTTATCTATAACAGCTTACTCAGAAATACTTTTCAATTGCACAAATGCAATGAGGAATACTTTTTTGTAAAAGTGACCTATTTATACCAGTTATGCATCAATTTTTTTTTTTTTTTTATACTTCAGTTTCAAAATGCAGGTCTATGCATGTCTGAGAAGATATATACTCCTACACATCATACAGATCAGATTAATATAAGAATAATACTCTACTCTTTATTTCTTGAATTGATCAAACTACTTGTACTTTTTATTTTGGAAATTAAATTATTAAACTTCTTAAAAGCAATTTCATTTCCAGAATGGATTACCTTATTCTGTCTTCTATGCTTATGATGCCAATAATGGCTTTATGGTTTTGGAATTTGTGGAAATGCTCTAAATACATTTTATAGTACTCTACCCCTTCTGGTTTTACCACTCCATCAGAGGTTTTACCACTCACAGAGAAAGCTCACCTTCTCATGGCTTGAAATTTCACAAGTATCACATTTTTCCTAGTAGCAAAAAGAGGATGTAGTTTATACCACATTTTGCACAAATTTGATTTTGGCTGATTTTCTTCTTCCTGTCCTTATTCAATTTTTTTTTCTCCTTTATTTTAAACAGAAAGATTTTATTTTGCTATTTTTTTTTTTTTCCAAAAGCCTACATTGCTTGCTGAAAGACATTTTAGCTTTGACTGCAGAGATTGACTAATGTCACCTACAGAATAAATTTAGCGGAACAGGTTTACAAAAACTGACCAAGGCACCACTCTTTGCATGATAACACCAAAGAATGAAATAAACTAACATACCAAATTACTACAGTATAAAAAAGAATCAATGTATATCTTCATTTGTTATTCTTCTTTCCTTCTGGTAAACGATGTTTCCATTTACTTAACCTTTTCAGTCACACCATAACAGATAAGAAATTTGTTTTACTAGAGTGAAAAAATAGTATTCAATGTGTGTGAAAAACAGAAAGGGACGAATCCTTCTCTTTTGTACATGGACCAGTGGAGTTTTGTTTGTCTATATCAATAGAGAACTGGCTTGAAATGTCACATAGACATGAAAGAAAACTATTGATTTTATTATGTGGATGCTGTTCCCCAATGGTTAATACAGTTGCACTTCTTGAGCCTAGAATACTGATAAACAATTCATTTTGATTTCTGTCACTACTATTGCATCTAAGCAGTACATTTATTGTAATACTGTCTTAAAGATGAATCATTCTGTTCATGTTCATGTCTCACTTCAATTCATGGTATTGTCACTAAGAATGAATGTCTATATCTTCCTGGCCCAGAGTTTTTCCTAAGCAATCCCTAGGTATGTCCCTAGTGACACTTTCAGTGCCTCTGCAGCTTTACTATTGCCCATTAGAAAGTGTCCAGGCTCTTAAAAGCAAGAGACTATTGCACATGGGGGTTATGAGCAACCACTGTTTTCTTTCATATTTAGCAGCTCCATATTTATCATCAGGCAGAGGAACATTGTTGAAAAAAAACATAAGTGCAGGTATTCACAGTTTTTGTAGAAATGAACACCTATGGAAAGTGTTCTTTTCTCATATTGTCATGGAGAATGGAGTTGAGTTGAATAAATGTCAGCATCTGCAATGTAGATGTCTGCACCTGAGGTAGCTGTCTATATTTGAGGGAGAAAAATGGTAATTTATCTAATTCTAAAGACGATGTCTCAAATAGGTCAGATGAATCATATTCTATAAGAGTCTGTTTCTCTCTACACTAATAAAAAGAGCAAAGGGAGATGATATTAGATTTAGATGTTAAAATTAGGTGAAAAGAATTCTTCCCACACTGTGAGGCACTGTGAGGCAAAGTGTTAAAAAAATTCTACAAATGAATGTGTGGAGCAGCTAACAGGCTTCCAGCTAAAAGCTTACTTTAAGTCAGCTCTTCTGGAGAATTAACGAATGCATACATTTTATTTTTTCCAAGGGAAAATAATAGAAAAATGACATGTCCCAAAATAAAATGCCAATGCACATGAAAGCTAATGAAAAATATCCTGAGGAAAAGGAAAGATAGGAAAGAGAGGTGATATCTGAGATACATATTTTGCGTATATCCTCTGTAAAAATGAAACAAGTAAAAGCAATAGTAGCTAAAGAGGAAGCTAAGTGACAAACATGCTAAGCATGAAACAGCAGCACCTGCTAGCTGAGGTAGGTCCATTTCTTCAAAGCTTACACTATGATTCCAAGAATATTTTCTAGATTTAGTTAAGAAAGTTCTACTCTGGACACCCTAATTTTTTTAGCTGAGTGACAGGACTATTGACTTAATGTGTTACTTTTGTCTTACCTCTATGAAGAAGAGACTAGCTGCTGATGTTGGATGATGGTACATATAGACAGTCACGAGGATGGCTGCAGCCACAATGAGGACCAGGACTAGAATGCCGACAATTAAACCAGCATGAAGTGTTCCACCTTTCTTCTCTGCAGCGCTGTCATCTGTGGAAGCTGCACAAATGGCACACTTATTAGCACAGTAACTTACATTTTATCCATTCCATTTCACAGCTGGTAATTGAGCATTTGCTTTTTCTGTATTACATGTTCCTTGCTTTCCAGACCCCAAGTTGGAAAAAGATATTAGGTGCCTCTTTCCCACACAACTGAACAGTCATATAATCTTAAGGAACAGACATTTCCAAATGTTTTACTCATTCTGACTCAATAAACAAAATTAGCTTCCTTTTGTCTGAACGTAATCTGAAGTTCCTAATTACCTTCATAGTGAATTTTGCTTTGATTTCTCATAAAACTATTGCAATTGTCCTACAGACAACAAGTACTAATAGAATACATTTTGAATGTTGTATTTTATTTTTTAAAGCTTCAAGTTGAGAGATGCCACAAATCCTTGTGAGGTCTAGCTAATAAACACATTCTGAAAGCCTGATTCATTAGCTTGGAGAAGAGTTTTGAACAATCCTGTGCAACTAAATCAGACTGCCAAAAGTGTGCCAAAACAGATGGATGCTAAACGACCCTGCAATATTTTAACCTTGTCTGGTTGGAATACACATCACACCAAAGCATTACAGAAGACCATCCGTTTACTAAACTTGATACTGAGAGGTTGTTCATGCTATGCTCTTGTCAGGAGAAAACAGTACTGCCTCTGTCACTCAAGCAACTTGTCAGCAGTGCTTCCAAATAAGTGACTGTAAGTCTTTTAACAGCACTGCAACCTCTGTGAAAACGTCTCTCGGTATATTAGCCAGTATCTGTAGGACTGCTTGTGGTTGGGTGTGACTTCTACTTCTAACACCCTAGAGTATCACAGCTAGTGCAGACATGGTGATATGCAATGATTCTTCAGCATCCTCCTGCATAAAAGAAATGCTCTTCCACCTACCGCTGCAGGCAACAGTGATTCAGAAGTCCTGGGTTAACGAAACACCGGCAGGGCACTGGTGATTTGGCTTCAGTAACTTGCATCACTCTCCTAATATGCCCACTGCTATCTTCTGCCTTTCTGACAATCCTTCAGATCACCTCTATGACTTACTCCATACAAAATTTGTCTCTGGTCTCACTTGTAAGAATTTCTTTTTTTTTTTTTTTCAATTCTACTTTTAAATTTCTTCTCAAAATGCTTGTTTGCCAAGCTGACTTTAATGAAAGTGGTTGATTTCTACAGTCATCCTTTTGGTTGTGCGATTTCCCTGAACTATTTGGTTGTTTTAGAGTGTCACAGTCTGTGAGGTCAGGGGCCATCTCCCCTATATTTGCTCTTACAAAACAGCTATTGAGCTATGAGTATTGCTTCAAACAAATTATTATTGTTACTATTAATAGTAACAACAACAATAACAACAATAACAATACCTGTACATAGTATTTCACTGTGCATAAGATTGTGAGTAGAGCAGTCCACACTAATATTAAAAAAATGAACTGGAAAGTAACAGAAGAAGAGTCTCTTGATCTTTACACAACATTAAATGCCTTGTATGAGGGGCAATAAAAGAAAATAGGAATGGTAAACCTCTGTGTAACAGTTCATGCATCCAAGTGTGGCAGCACTTTTTCTCATCTGCCCAAGGAAGGTCTGCATGGCTGGTCCCACAATGGTCTGCATGGCACCATTGCAATAAGAGGGAGAAAAGGAAAATGAAGATGCAATCTCTTATCCAACAGATATTGCTAACCATAACATGGAAATGAATCAATGGGAGAAGAACTTATTCATGTAAGTTTCCCTTGCTTTGGTCTGTATTTCCTAAATCTTGAGGCAGGACAGCCGAAACCTCACAGCACTGCTCTGCTCTTTCTCATGAAGTCAATGAAACTGCTTGCGGAGCAAGGAGCTGAATAACAGTATCACAGGATAAAGAAAAAGAACCCATTAATTTGAGAGGCTAAAATATGACATGAGAGGCATTAATGAATCTAATAAAACATAGAAAGCATGCACTCCCCACCCAGGTACTGCTTAATCCTTTTATTGAAAAGTCCATGAG
>VXAL01002398.1:0-45701 GCA_013399475.1 Chauna torquata | reverse complement strand
GTTCATTCTTAAACCAGAAAAAAATGCACTGGGAGGGAAGAAAAAAAAAAAAAAAAAGGAGGAGAGAAAAAGAGAAAATAACAACAAAAACTTTTTTCAAAGGAGAAAAACGTCTTCTAAATGACATTCGTCCCACTTAAAAACTTACAACAGTGAAGACATTTTAGCTTTTTCTTGAATTATCTCATTAAAAGTTCTCACAGATAATGCAAGTATTTTCAGAATAATTCCAAAACTGTTTTTTTCCCCCAGAGTTTTCTACAAGTCCAAACAGACTGCTCATGTTGACTGCTGGCACAAAATATGGATATAGACTGGTCAGGTGCAGGTCAAGAGAAATTGAAATGTTTTCTAGGGAGTGTTTTGTCTCATCACCATAAAGGAAATCACAGCAATTGATGGTACTAATTTCACACCTGCAAGAAAAGAGTGTTATTCATTGTTTAATATTACATTTTTAAAATAGTTGACTTGGGAAGCAGGTGTGCACAGGTAGAAACAATAGTTCTAGACATTTTTGCCCTGGTGCATGCATGAAATTCCTATCAACATTGACAAAGAGGAGAATTTGATCTACTACGTACAGAAAAATGCATTAAGAAGTTATCACTGTAAATGAAATCACACATGGCTATTTAGCTGTGACAGTTTAGAGAAAGAATATGTTCTATTTCAGCATCTCTAGAGAGGGGAAGCATGTGTCCTATCTCAGCAAGCTGATCTGAACACAGACAGTGTGACAACGTTGGCAGCAGAAGTCTTTGAATTCCCTTCCGAACTATCATCTCCAGAATAAATTATTAAAAGGCTTATCTGCTTTTGGAACACTACAAAAAAAAAGATAGGAAGTTTCTTTCTTTGCTTTCATCTGACTGGGGATTTTTCAGCATTTTTAAACTTTTAAAGACTGCAGCATTTGTATAGCCACAATTACTGCATCATTAATATCTAGCAGAGCCCTATCCTGCTCCTCAATAGCAGCACTCAAGAAAAAATTAAGCCCTTCCACTTGATTTAAGTTTTGCTAAGCTCACAGAAAAAAATATATATATATATATAATTAAATTTAAATTACTTACTACTGATACTTTTTTTCCTACAGTATTTGTTTACTGAAGTAAAACTTACCTACAACATCAAACATAGGACAAAAATAACAATTGCTTAACTCTGCAATGAGCTGTTATATGTAATCAAAATTACCACCCAGAGAAAGTCAGTGAAATAAAATACAGGCAAAGTAAAATTTGGAATTTGCCTAGAATTAGGAACGTCATCTTTCTGCAAGCATGTAAAAGATTTTTACTAGACTATGAATATTCAGATTTTGTATGTAACATGAAAGACAACATCATCCAGAGCATGGTACTTCACAGTTCAATGCAGAAATATTGATTTAGGATTGATTTAAAGGTAAGAATGTGAGCTAGCAAACAAGAACAGGTCTTTTTTTTTTTTTTTTTTCAAAAGTGATCTCTGTCTTGGAACTGCTGCTACAAGAGAATAAGAAAGGAAGAACGTTATTACAATCTTGTTATTACAATCAATTATTACAATCTTATCTTCCTAATTTAATCTTCTTATTCCTAGTTTTACCATTAGTAGATGTTTTGAAAGAAAGTAGTTAGAAATCTAGCAAGGTAAATTTATGAAGTTGCAGAAGATTTTGTCAACATTTCTTCAAAAGGATGCATCATTAAAAAAAAAAAAAAAACCGACAGTGTAAAGCCAGTTATGTGCAAATTTGAACAAATAACCAAAAAGACTTAAGGAAGCAGGTAGAAGGAAGAAAATTATGTAAATTTGCTGCAGAACTGTAAGTTGTCCAATGGGTGCACAAAAGCTGGGCTCTCTGGTCAGCTCAAAGGCTATCTGGATTTCTCCTCTTCTCTATCCCTCCTCCAGATGGGAAGATGGAAAGAGAATAATGGGAAGATAAAGAAGAGGAAGAGTTAGTGTCTTATAAATAAAAGGGTTATGAAGCATGTCACCATAAGCAAAACATTTAATGGAATGGTTAGAGAGCTGGCAACAAGACTCTGGATGCAAAAGGGCATTCTAGTGACCAACAACAACCAGGAGAGATCTCCAGTAGACCACCAGGAGAGAAGAACCTGCTGAAATCCAAGCTTTCTACATATGTGCCCTGAGTGCCTCTGAATTGGGACCTCAGTGAGCAGTGCCTCCCAATGCACATCTTGTATAACTTTAAAAATAATAAGATATCTGTCAATACGAGGACTAAGAATAATAAATTCACATGTTCACATGCAAAGGACTAATGGAATAATAATAATAAATTATTATTCATTTTGTGTAGTGCATAAATGCACTACGTATTAAAAATATAAACAGTTTTTTAACTCCTTTACTACTGAGTAAAAATGGAGCGCCTGTAGGACTGTCTTCAATGGAAATTTACTTAAAAATTTTACAGGAGATAGTTTATACTTAGAGCATTTTAGTTGCACTAAGTCACTATAGACCATGTGGAATATGTAGAGCATATAGAGTGTATAGAGCATTTATGCTTCCTCTAAGTCAGTTGCTCTGTTCGGTAGCTGTACCCATTCATGATTTCAGGTGAATGCCATCCTTTGGAGTTAGGAACAAAGACACAAATCAGTAAAAACTGGATATAAATACATTATCAACTTGACTGTTTTTCAAGGAGACCTGTCACCCCTCAGTCTATCCCACTGTGTGCTTTTCCTATTAATTTAGGAAATCACATTGAAAGTCTGTCTGGATTATCCATAAGGTATCTATTCTTTCCCCAGGCATGATTTCTTATGACAACTGCCCCCTTCTATTTTAAAGAAAGAACTCAGTGGTTGGAAGGCAAACATTTTGCAGAAGCTTCATCTGAACTGTGAAAAAAAAAAAATAAAACAAAACACAGTCATTGCTGCTTTTCAGAAGGGAACATTTTTGGCTTTCATCCAAGCTTTATGGAAAGACACTGAGTAAGGATACTCATAAACCCAAATAAACATGTACAACATTTCGCCTTTTAGTTGAGATTTCTTACTTTAGGTGTTTGGAAGGGCTTAAGGAATAGCTGGCCTGGCCAGACATGCACAGTAATAAGTGATAAAGAAGAGATACAAAGATCTGTCCTGTGACAAAACATTTATTTTTATATTTTACGTTAAGCATCTTTAAAAATCAGAACTTTAAAATTTATCAGACAAATACTTTTTAATTAAAAAAACAAAGCAAAACAAAACAAAAGATGTCTTTTATCCTGTCAGTCTTTGTTAGTAAGAATTAACTTACTTAATGGACAAATAATCATTGGGTTATGTGATAAAAGGCCCATCTCCACACTGTCAAAGGTGTCCAGAAGTACTTTGGCAGGTGGGGGCACCTCAGTAATCCAGCCAGGGTAACGAGTCCCTCTGTCAGCCCCTAGGCTGTCCTGGGAGATCCCAAGTCCCATTGGCATGGGTATACCCATCCCAGGGGTGTCACAGCAGTTTGTAGCTCTCCAGGGCACCTCTCCAAAACAGGAGGTCACTGCCCAGGGTAGCGTAGGATACAGTGTGTATATGTCTATTTGTAAATGCTTTTATAAGCATACACGCGTATATGTATTGCACAGGTGTGTCACGCATGTGCCTACTGGTAAAGTGCCTCAGCCTCACTGCTGGTTGGGCCTGGCGGATGGAGCTGCAACAGTCTCGCTTCCTTTGAGCTGCACTATTCTGCAACTCCCTATGTACATCCTTGTGCAATTCAACATGACTAGTTTATTTAGGTAATGAATTACTGATATATTAATGGTTCTAAAGCTAAAACTTGAAAGAATTTGGTGGTTTTGATTACTAGTCAATGCAAAATTCTAGTGCGACTGTTCTTGAACCAAACAAAGAATAAAAGCATATAAGTAAATGGAGCAATGACAAAGCATGGAAAGCACATAAAACTGTTCCTTTCAGTAGCTCAATAGCAAATCTTATGAAAGAATATAAGACATGTAGAGGTGAAAAGTAAAGGATTATTTGAGTGTCAGGTTTTTATCCTCTCTCATCTGCAGCATCACCTTAAGTTTTTTTCTTAATTTAGATAGGCATAAGAAGTAGAAGAAAATGACCAGTGTCATCAGAGGTTAATAAAGTATTTACAAATGCTGAACAGTGTAATGCCCAAACAAAACAAAACAAACAATCAATCACCTTCTTCATTGTGAAGTTGAGATGTGACTTGCAAACTCATAGTACACAATAGTAGAAATCACTTTGAAAATGAAGTGGGCAATGCCCAACACAGAAGTTAAAGGGAATTGGAACATCCACAGCTTCTGCCCAGACCCTCAATATGTTGCTTGAAAGACTAGATAACTACACATATGGTAAAGACATCCTAAAATACCTTTATTCACAAAAAAAAAAAAAAAAAAAAAAAAAAAAAAAAGAGAACTGATACACAGCACAGACTCTTTCTCTGTCCTGTCCTGTGGAGTTCATTCACCTTTCCCTTCAGTTTCAGTTACTGATCACCATTAGAAAGGATGCTGCAGTAGATGAAGTGCTAACCTAATCTATCTTGGCAATTTTTGTCTTCCCCAGTCATTTATAGACATACACATGACTGTAGGTGATAGATGACATACATCCAAAAATATGATTAAATATTATTATACAACTACTATATATTTTTATTGGAAGATCAGAAAGATTTTGTAAGGAAAAACTGTAGATGGAATTGTGATTTTAGAGGATACAGAAAATGAAATTATACCTCCCGCCTTCCTGGAAGTAAATCAGACTCCTTCACTATTACACCCAAGTTTTTGTGTATGACAGGTAATGCAATGAGTTTTAAGACACCTAATGACAGTAGATGCTGTTCAATTTGGTACAGAATTAAAATTTGATTATATTTCCGTTTCTCTGAAACAAATCCTAGATTTGGCAATGTAGAGACTTTGATAGAATAAGCTATTCCAAGGTCATTCAAACTGAAAAAACACCACCTCCCAGACAGAGTAATTAATACATGGTGGAAAATATTTATTGTTATAAGAGTTCTGTCTCCCTATTTCATCTTGTCTAGGCAGAGTGTAAAGCTGTATAGACTAAAAATAATGTAAAAATACAGTAATTTGAAACAGATCAATCAGACCTTTTGATACTCATTTTTAAAATTCTGTTTGAAGTAGATGGTTTGAGTCAAATGTTCTCTTTTTATGAGTGTCTTTCCTAGTCAATACGAAATAAAAGAGCTGCGCAAGGAAAGAAAAATAATCAACGAGAAACTAAACAGAACAGTTTAGGATTTATTTCTTTTTTTGTCCTGGTGAATCTGTTCTGAAGAAATTAATGCGGCATTGTGAGTCCTTGGCATCAGACTATCATTTGAAGTAAGTTATAGAATAAAAATTCAATGTGTATTAAGGTTTCAATGCAAGTAGTTAAAAAAGTGGTTTGTTGAACAAAGCAGTGAAATAAAATTCTAACTTCGCTTGCTTATGAACCACATTATTTTAATACTGACATAACAATATATTAATTTGCAGATATGTAGGATGTCATGGAACCTCACAAATCATAAGGCTAAAACTGAAGAAGCCCATTTTTTTTTCTAGCAGTACTGTGAACTCTCTGTAGAGCTCTCTATTGGTTTTGAAATTTCCATAGAAGTTCTCCATCCTTTTCATACATTCCGAACCAGACTGCAGTACATTCTGTAGTATTTTCAACCATGTGACTGGATGTAACTGTTATGACATTAAAGAGACTTTGAAGTTCAGATGAAGTCTAAGTTCTGACATGTATCTAGTATGTGTGATAACCCTAACTTCAGTTGTTGTTTTCTCTTTCTTCTTTTCCTTCTTCTTCTCCTCTTCCTTTTCCTTTTTTTTTTTTTTTTTTTTTTTTTTTTTGCAAACTTGGATAAGGAACAAATTTCTATTGGTGAGGTTCCTGACTCATTCTTGTCTTACACTAAATAGAACAAGAGCTAGAACTGGATTAATATAAAACAGTGATTTCAGAAAATTTTCAGATTCAATTTTTCAGAAAATTGAAATAATAATAGATTTATAAAGGCTTAATAAAGCCTTATAGCATGGAAACGAAGAGGAAGATTTCAACTGCTGTCCTGAAAGTACCTGAAATTTTCAAGAACAGCCAAGGTTTTATTTAAATTATATCGCTCCTACTCCTACATAGTGAGAAATTTAACAATTGCTATCAGAGGTATTTCTGAATTCTTCTTAATAAGAGCAGAGTAAGGCTTCTAGGGCTGAATGGCAAAACATCCAAGGACCTGACAGAACAGAATTGTGCAGCTGTTCTTTCACTCTATTTTCTGTCAACACAGTCTCATTCAAATAATTTATTTGAAAAGTTGTGGAGTGTGCTCGTTTTCCCTTTTAAGTGGAATGGCTGTATCTACCTCCATCAGATCACCAAAGCAGAGTACAAATGATCACTCTCCCTCTTGTACCTTATCTTCCAGTGAGCTCTCAAAAGAGTAACTGAGTGGATCTGGGCTATGAGGATTCATAATTTGCCAGCCATCACATGCTGTCCTATACATTTCAGATCACAAAACAACGCACTATGACTATAGCTGGTTGCCTTCTGGTGGAAAGTCATGAGGAGAAAAAAAAAAAAAAAAAAAAAGAAGCAGATAGAATCTCAAGGAAAATAACTCAGGTGTTGAATAATACTGATCTCTTGCTGGTGAAGAGGAAGAAACCCTTACTTATGTCCCTGCAATTTGGTGACTTTCACATTCTCTTAAACGGCACAACTACCCCCTAGCAGGAAAGAATTACTATGTGTGAAAGAACACAGGGAGTTAGCAGACACTATGCATTATTCTGCATACTACCATCCAGTAAGTCCACTGCTGGGCAAAACTGTTTCTTAAAAGACAAATAAGAATGTAAAACACATTCTAAAACACTCTTCACAATGACAGCAATGTATTTCACTAGAGAATAAATAGAATCTGGAAAACATAGCATTACCCTTACACTTCCCTGCTCTCTATACCTAGTCCAACAGAAACATCCCCAAGTAAGTCTTGGTTTGAACTTTCTAGACAAAAATGGTTGAAATAAAAAAATAAATAAATAAATTTAAAAGATCCTGTTTTTCTCTATGCTAATGTCATGGTTTTGGCTCGGATAGAGTTAAATTCTCTTCGTAGAGGCTCACACAATGCTGTGTTTCAGATTTTTTGATGAAGATAATGGTGACGTTTTCAGTTGCTGCAGAGCAGTGTTTATACAGAGCCAAGGACTTTCCAGCTCCTCGTATTGCCCTGCCAGCAAGGAGGCTGGGGGGGCACAAGAAGCTGGGAGGGGACAGGACCAGGACAGCTGACCCAAAGTGACCAAAGGGATATTCCATGCCACATAATGTCATGCTGAACAATAAAACTGGGGGGGCTGGTCGGGGCAAAGAGTGGGGCACTGCTCGGGAACAGGCTGGGCATCGGTCAGCGGGTGGTGAGCAACTGCATTGTGCATTGCAATGTGTACACTTGCTTTGTATATTCTTTTACTATTATCATTATTATTATTATTATCATTATTTTCCCTTTCTTTTCTGTCCTATTATACTGTCTTTATCTCAACCCACGAGCTCTTTTTTTTCCCCCTCTTTTTTCACGATTCTCTCCCCCATCCCACTGGTTTGGGGGTGGGGGGAGAGTGAGCGAACGGCTGTGTGGTGCTTAGCTGCCTACCGGGTTAAACCACAACAGCTAAAAAAAGAATATTCTTCTGCTATTGTAACGACAGTTTTTAGAGTAGTTACATGGTCAGAATAATCAAGTACTCAGTGTAAGGATTTATTATCCTAATTCTTGCTGCTTGTATTGTCCCTCATGCCTTTTCTTCAGAGTACTCAATCATTAACATCATATGGTATTGATAAAAAATACCAGTTATGGAAAACTGGATGCTTAGAAATACCACGTGTCAAAATATCTAAAATATCTACATTAATATGTAAAATTATGTTTTTACAGTTTGTGAGTAAAACACAACTCTTTTCCTTACTTTGATCTTTGGAGAGGTCCATTTCAGTGGATGGGGCATTCGCATAAGTAAAAATAACTACAGACCTGCACGGAGAACTAAAGATCTATTTCACAAGGGACTGAGTAGATTCTAGGAGACATGTTCATCCTGTATCTGTAAAATAAATCTTAAATTTCACAAAGAGATTTAGAGAGTTTCCCATTTTTCACTCACCAACAAAATTAGATTCTACTGAAGATTCTATAAATCTAATTGAACACATTTTGACGTATACTCCAAAACAATACAAACAAATTAGATCAGTGTTCCATCAGAAACTACAAAAACTAAATGCATGGTCAGCTGTCTTGATGTAATTCTTTCCCAAAATTTTTCTATAGTTACTCCCTTACACCATAAAAACATGAACATTCAGTGAATCTGTATTGTCTGCTTTTTTACTTTTTTTTTTTTTATTAGTGGGAAATAACTGCTTTGTCCCTACTTCTTTCAATATTTTTTTCACTTTTGATTCTTATCTTTTTTTAAAATTTGTTTTACTTATAATTTCAGTCATTCAAATAGTTTGCAAATACATGGTCAGTTGAAAATATACAGGATACATACACAAAGACAACAGAACTCATGAACATTAACCCATAAAACATAAAATTTAAATTTGTTCTCTAAAAATTTCACTTTTAATTGGTATACATAGTAATCAAGTATTTATTTTTGATGCTTTAATCTTATGTCATTGGAGTGCTATGGGGGTTAGGGCTAAAAATTATATGAGAATTCACATTAGTATTGTGACTGAGAACTGTTTTGTTATCTGCAGTAAACTAAGGGAACATTTGTGAGCAATCATGTACCTCCACATATTACTCCACTTCATAAACTGACAAAGCTGCTAGTAATCTAAGTAGGAATGAAAGCACTTTTGACAGAACAAAAGAAATTGCATTAAGTGAGCAGCTTCCCAGATCAATCAATTCTTTTTCAGCACCTATTCCATCATAGAAAAATGTAATTGTATTGTTA
This sequence comes from Chauna torquata, assembly GCA_013399475.1. Taxonomy (NCBI): domain Eukaryota; kingdom Metazoa; phylum Chordata; class Aves; order Anseriformes; family Anhimidae; genus Chauna; species Chauna torquata. The sequence goes on along the minus strand of VXAL01002398.1, from coordinate 36,676 downwards.
ATTGAAATTTAAAGCTGGATAAAAACTTTCTGTTAAATTCTATGTGAAACTAATATAATTAGAAAAAAAATTTGAATATATTCTTTAGGAAAAAAAAAAAACAATAACGACAACAAAAAACAACTACTAATTTGCTAGGAAGTTACAAAAGCCATGATACCATTTTCATCAGAATGTTTACAAAACTGGACTCTGTACCAATAGATTATGTGTTAATTCCAAAAAAAAAAAAAAAAAGAATATTATAACAGGGTATTAATTACCACTAAGCAGTTCTGTCCTAAGCATTCTTAAGGGAAGGGACGAGTCCATCTGATAGTCTTTTTCATTTCTGTTTTCAGGACTATTTATTATTTTGTGACCTTGGGGCAGACAGGGCTATGTAAATCCTCATCGTTGTAAACTGCTGCCTAGAGACACCATGAGTGTCTGTTCAGTGATTTCAGGTGGGCTCAGTTCTGTGGGCACCCAAACAGCTGCTGGGGCAGGCAAGCTGTGACAAACAAAAAGGGTAAAAATTACAGATCCTGCTGACAAAGGATAGATATGGATGGGTGGCTATGGAGCAGCAGANCCTTACTTTGATCTTTGGAGAGGTCCATTTCAGTGGATGGGGCATTCGCATAAGTAAAAATAACTACAGACCTGCACGGAGAACTAAAGATCTATTTCACAAGGGACTGAGTAGATTCTAGGAGACATGTTCATCCTGTATCTGTAAAATAAATCTTAAATTTCACAAAGAGATTTAGAGAGTTTCCCATTTTTCACTCACCAACAAAATTAGATTCTACTGAAGATTCTATAAATCTAATTGAACACATTTTGACGTATACTCCAAAACAATACAAACAAATTAGATCAGTGTTCCATCAGAAACTACAAAAACTAAATGCATGGTCAGCTGTCTTGATGTAATTCTTTCCCAAAATTTTTCTATAGTTACTCCCTTACACCATAAAAACATGAACATTCAGTGAATCTGTATTGTCTGCTTTTTTACTTTTTTTTTTTTTATTAGTGGGAAATAACTGCTTTGTCCCTACTTCTTTCAATATTTTTTTCACTTTTGATTCTTATCTTTTTTTAAAATTTGTTTTACTTATAATTTCAGTCATTCAAATAGTTTGCAAATACATGGTCAGTTGAAAATATACAGGATACATACACAAAGACAACAGAACTCATGAACATTAACCCATAAAACATAAAATTTAAATTTGTTCTCTAAAAATTTCACTTTTAATTGGTATACATAGTAATCAAGTATTTATTTTTGATGCTTTAATCTTATGTCATTGGAGTGCTATGGGGGTTAGGGCTAAAAATTATATGAGAATTCACATTAGTATTGTGACTGAGAACTGTTTTGTTATCTGCAGTAAACTAAGGGAACATTTGTGAGCAATCATGTACCTCCACATATTACTCCACTTCATAAACTGACAAAGCTGCTAGTAATCTAAGTAGGAATGAAAGCACTTTTGACAGAACAAAAGAAATTGCATTAAGTGAGCAGCTTCCCAGATCAATCAATTCTTTTTCAGCACCTATTCCATCATAGAAAAATGTAATTGTATTGTTAATTGAAATTTAAAGCTGGATAAAAACTTTCTGTTAAATTCTATGTGAAACTAATATAATTAGAAAAAAAATTTGAATATATTCTTTAGGAAAAAAAAAAAACAATAACGACAACAAAAAACAACTACTAATTTGCTAGGAAGTTACAAAAGCCATGATACCATTTTCATCAGAATGTTTACAAAACTGGACTCTGTACCAATAGATTATGTGTTAATTCCAAAAAAAAAAAAAAAAAGAATATTATAACAGGGTATTAATTACCACTAAGCAGTTCTGTCCTAAGCATTCTTAAGGGAAGGGACGAGTCCATCTGATAGTCTTTTTCATTTCTGTTTTCAGGACTATTTATTATTTTGTGACCTTGGGGCAGACAGGGCTATGTAAATCCTCATCGTTGTAAACTGCTGCCTAGAGACACCATGAGTGTCTGTTCAGTGATTTCAGGTGGGCTCAGTTCTGNAAAAAAAAAAAAAAGAATATTATAACAGGGTATTAATTACCACTAAGCAGTTCTGTCCTAAGCATTCTTAAGGGAAGGGACGAGTCCATCTGATAGTCTTTTTCATTTCTGTTTTCAGGACTATTTATTATTTTGTGACCTTGGGGCAGACAGGGCTATGTAAATCCTCATCGTTGTAAACTGCTGCCTAGAGACACCATGAGTGTCTGTTCAGTGATTTCAGGTGGGCTCAGTTCTGTGGGCACCCAAACAGCTGCTGGGGCAGGCAAGCTGTGACAAACAAAAAGGGTAAAAATTACAGATCCTGCTGACAAAGGATAGATATGGATGGGTGGCTATGGAGCAGCAGAAGACATGAGCAATGCAGATTTAAAAAGGACCTGTGATGAAGTGCAAAAACTTCCTTATCCTTTTGCTCTCTGCCAGCTTACATAGAAACTTTTAATGGTCTAGTAGTCAGGGCAGGTTTCCCATCTGCCTGTTGCTCCTCAGCAAACCTGCAACACTTCTTAAATGCCTCCCTGTCTGGCTTCCTCTCTTGACTTTTTTGCACATTCTTTACTCCTTGTCTTCATTTCCTTAATCTTGTTTCTCACATTATCCCAGCCTCTGCTTTGAAATCAGCCCTGATGCTTGTGCTTATCCCTTCAGTTTCTGTCCTTTAACTGCTACTCGATGGTAATTCAGGCATTTTGTCTATGGGCGTATTGCAGTGGAGGATTTTGCAGTATCTTCTTAAAAGAAGTGCAGACTGCCTCCCCATTTTTCTGCAAGAACCTTTAATCTCTCCAACACCACCCACCCAGCCTGCCATGGAGTTTACAAGTTCCCAGGTTAGAAACTGGGACTCTGAAACACTCAGATTGGTGCTACTGCTAAAGGTTTCAATGAAAGAAAACATGATTAAAAAAAGGTGGAGGCCCTAAATGGGTAGATTGTATTTTTTTCTGTCAGTCCAAAGTGTACAAAGAGCTGCCTGTTGGCCATGCAGCAGGGAGCACGTATAGGCTTCTCTCCTGTTTGCCATTTCCTCTAAGGAAAGGGGAAGAATCATAGAATCATACAATATCCTGAGCTGGAAGGGACCCACATACATCATCGAGTCCGACTCCTGGCTCCACACGGGACCACCCAAAAATCACATCCTCTGTCTGAGAGCACTGTCCAAACACTTCTTGAATTCTGGCAGGTTTGATGCTGTGACCACTGCCTTGGGGAGCCTGTTCCAGTGACAAACCACCCTGTAAGTGAAGAATCTCTTCCTAATATCCAACCTGAACCTCACTTGTCGCAGCTTCATGCCATTCCCTGGGGTCCTGTCGCTGGTCACCAGAGAGAAGAAATCAGCGCCTGCCCCTCCACTCCCCTCGTGAGGCAGCTGCAGGCCGCCATGAGGCCTCCCCTCAGTCTCCTCTTCTCTAAGGCTGAACAAATCAAGTGACTTCTGCTGCTCCTCATACATCTTCCCCTCCAGATCCTTCACCATCTTTGTAGCCCTCCTTTGGACACTCTAATAGTTTAATGTCCTTCTGTTGTGGTTTAGCTCCAGCAGGCAGCTAAGTGCCACACAGCCGCTTGCTCACTCTCCCCAGGTGGGATGGGCAGAGAATCAGAAAGGTAAAAGTGTGAGAACTAGCGGGTTCAGACAAAGACAGTTTACCAGGTAAAGCAAAAGCCGTGCATGCAAGCAAAGAAAAACAATGAATTCATTCATTACTTCCCATGGGCAGGCAGGTGTTCAGCCACTGCCAGGAAAGCAGGGACAATCACGCCTAACAGTTTCTTGGGAAGACAAACACCATCACTCCCAACGTCCCCCCCTTCCTCCTTCTTCACCCCAGCTTTTATTGCTGAGCATGACGTCATATGGTATGGAATATCTCTTTGGTCAGTCTGAGTCACCTGCCCTGCCTGTGTCCCCTCCCAGCTCCTTGTGCACCCCCAGCTTCCTTGCTGACAGGGCAACACAAGAAGCAAAAAAGTCCTTGGCTCTATGCAAACACTGCTCTGCAACAACCAAAAACATCACCACTATTTTCATCAAAAATCCAAAACATAGCATCGTGTGAACCTCTACCAAAAAAAAAAAAGTTAACTCTGTCCCAGCCGAAATCATGACTCCTACTTATATTGTGGTGCCCAAAACTGCAAACAGTACTCAAGGTGAGGCCGCACCAGCACAGAGCAGAGCAGGACAATCCCTTCCCTTGACCACCTATCAAAGCCGTGCCTGATACACCTCAGGGTACGATTGGCCCTCCTGGCTGCCAGGGCATGCTGCTGGCTCATGTTCAACTTGCTGTCAACCAGAACCTCCAGATCTCTTTCTGTGGGGCTGCTCTCCAGCCTCTTGTCCCTCAATCTATATGAATAGCCAGGGTTGCCCCTTCCCAGATGCAGAAGCTGGCACTTGATCGTGTTAGACTTCATATTATTAGTGATTGCCCAGCTCTCTAATTTGTCAAGATCTCTCTGCAAGGTCTCTCTGCCGTTGATGGAGTCAACAGCTCCTCCTGATTTAGTATCATCCACAAACTTACCTAATACACCTTCAAGTCCTACATCCAAGTCATTTATGAAAACATTGAGGAGAACTGGCCCTAAAATGAAGCTCTGGGGAACCCCACTAGTGACTGGCTGCCAGCCTGATATAACCCCATTGACTATAACCCTTTGAGCTGAAATCGAAAAAGATTACATCAACTGGCTTCCCTTGGTCAACTATGTGGGTGACATTGTCATAAAAGGAAATTAAGTTTGTTAAGCAGGACTTTCTTCTCAAGAAACCATGTTATCTATGACCAATGACTGTGCTGTCCTTCAGGTATTTTTCAATAACTCCCAGAATAATTTTCTCCATAATTTTACCAGGCACTGAAGTGAGACTGACAGGCTTGTAATTACCAGGGTCTTCTTGTTGCCTTTCTTGGAAATTGAAACAACATTTGCTATCTTCCAGTCAACTGGGACCTCTCCAGATTCCCAAGACTGTTGAAAAATGAGGTCTCATGATGATATCAGCCAGCAATCTGAGTATGCTGGGAAGAATCCCATCAGGCCCCATAGATGTATGTACATCCTGATGGAGCAGCAAATCTTGCCCAAGTTCAGTGTCAGCTAGGAGTTTATGATACCTGCAGTCATGGTCCTCCAGATCAGGGCACCTGGGGTCCCAGTGGCCATCATCAGTGTTGAAGTCAGAGCTGAAGGAGTCATTAAACGTTTCTGTTTTGTCTACGTCCCTGTTTATGAGGTGACCATCCTTATCATGTAAGAGATCGATGTTTTCTCTGGTTCTCCTTTTGCTGCCAGCATATTAAAAAAAAAAAAAAAAAATCCTTTTTGTTGTCCCTCACAGTACTGACCAGCTTCAACTGTAAGTGAACTTTGGCCACATGAATTTTCTCCTTTCAAAGACAAACAGCATCTCTGTAGTCCTCTGATGTTGCCCAACCTGGCTTCCAGTGGCCGTACACTTTCATTTTTTGACTAAGCTCTAGAATAAGGTCCCTGCTCAACCAAGCTGACCTTCTGTCCTGCCTGCTTGACTTCCATTGTTTTGGAGTTCCTGTTCCTGTGCTCTTAAGAGGTTGTACTTGAAAAGTGACCAGCACTGATGGACCGCAATGCCTTCAAAACCAGTTTCCCAGGCAACCTTACTAACTAGTTCCCTGAACAACCTTAAGTCTGCTCTCCCCATACGCAGAGTTGAAGTTTTGGTGGCAGTTTTTCTCTTAGAAGCTTTTTTGTTTGTTTGTAATCCACTTTTCTACAGAAACAGGCTTGCAAAGTCATCCTTCATGGCTAACTTTGGGTGGCTGCCAAATTTGGCCATGGGTCCTGAGGTCATTTCAGGAAGGTGGCAGTGGGACCCACGGCAATGCTCCTGCAGGAGGATGGGTGCCGCATGGGGCACCCAGGTCCACAGGGCCAGCAGCTCCTGCAGTCCCAACCTCACACTCATCCTGGGTCCCTGCAGGCTGCAGTGCCAGGCATGGTGCCTCGGGAAGCCAGACCCACTGCACTGGGCTTTCAAATGAGTGTGGCTGCTGGGGCCATGCTGCAACACCTTCTACTAACACTTCCTTGGGAGGACCCAACTGCCTGAGCCTGTGATTATGGCAATCAGGTACAGTGGGAATTAGCACATCTTACCCTCTTTCCGCTTTTGAAGCAGAGTAGGAGCAAGTGATTTTATGCATTTTACACCCTTAAATGTATCAAGGTACTGGGTCAAGTTGTGATGAGAGGCTAGTGGGTTTATGACTGTAACTTAACCAAAGCTTTTACTGTTAGTAACACATTTTTAGACACTTTCCCTCGTTTCACCTCTCCCGTTAAGAAAAAATTCTACATCAATTTTATTCTGCTTTTTCAGTGGTTGGCGATGTGTATTGTTAGTAGAAGCAGATACTAATATATGATTTATATAAGGAGAGATGCAAACACAATGAATCACCACATCCTTTTATATATCTCAATATAAGACCCTTTGGTCTATATTCTATTTTGTCTGAATGAGAAAAAGGTTGGAGAGCAAGAGATAACTACTAGTCTGAATCTCTTATAAAAGTGCAATGAAACACAGGAGAGGAAAACCATATGCAGAGAAGAGTGGTAAGTTGGAACAGTGACTGCAGGTGACAGGACACCTGCACTTTGTGTCATTGTGCAAGTGGTGGTAGGGTACAGAGTTTTAACCTTAACTGTATAATTACATATATGCTTGTACACTTAGGGGTTCTTTTGGTAAATGAAGACTTCAAGCTCTCTTGCGGTGTTTTAATCAGACTCATAACACAAAAATAAGGCTTTTTCACTTTTTTTTTTTTTTTTTGGTAATGCCATACTCCAAGAGCCTTGAAAAAAAATTATGACAAAAAAATTAAGATAGTTTTTATTTAACTTAAAAGAAAAAGAAAATGCCCAGAACAAAACTAAAACAACAAAACCAACAACAACAAAAACAAAAAACACAAGTCCAGATCTCTAGTCTATCTTAGTTTGTACAGTTGCATTGATGAAGCAGATATATTCATCTACAACAGCAAAAGCATTAGTTTAAAGATATTTAGCTTTGGGTGACTCAGTTTCTGATGCCCCAATGTGTTTTCATACTTCATGTTATAGTTTTAAGATGACCAGAAAGGTGGAAAAGCTTCTATACGAAAAAATCCTCAATGAAGTAGGATCTTTCGTCTTGGAAAATTAGTTAAGAGAGAAAAACAAAGGTTGCCAAAAATAAAAGCTGAATGGAAAGGATAATAAAGGAAGGATTATTCATTATTTCTTATAGTGGAAGAAGGAAGAGCCACAAAACATTACTATACAGCAAACACTGACCAAATCCACAGAAATGTTTTTCTCTTTCCATTCCCAGAATCTTCTGAGAAATTCTTAGTTATTATTTGTTTCGTTTATAAAATGAGCAAGAATTATTTATTATATCAGTACTGACAGAATGAAAGCAATTGAAACAGGTTTTTCTATTTGTCTCTTTAGATATTTTTAAATTATTAATGGTCTCCAGCATGTATATTTGAGAAAGGGTATTTATAGACACTCAGTCAAAAGGACCATGCATGCAGAGAATCTTGAAACCTTGAGGGGGAAGTTTTGAAAACAAACAAAACTATTTCAGAAAACAGTTAATTACTAAAATCAAACTTCAATGAATGAGAAAACTGTATTAACCAACCATGTTAAAGAAGAAGAACTATTCTTATTTGGCTGATAGTACAACATTAGAATTGCACAAAACTAAAGTGAGTTTAGGTTGCTATAATTCACCAACTCCTTCAGTTACCACAGATAATGTTTGATCTTTCATTTGTAAAATTCCCACTAGGGGAAAATAAACACTCATACACAATAACAACTGGACAGGCTTACAGGAAAAAAAAAAAAAATCCCTTTCTCCTTGGGAAGATGTTCTTACTTTGATATACTTATATTCAAGCTGAGGTGGGTGCTGTATTTTGTTTTAGATATTTAAATATAGCAATGCATTGCTATTATAAATACACATCATACACATTGCTTAAATAATAACATATTTACCGTGGTTCTGTTTCCTTAACACAAACATTGTGTCAGAGCATCTATTTACCTTGAAGGACAACTACAATAAAATATTTCAGTGTCTCAAATGCATTATTGATCATAACATGTTTTGGCAAATCCAACTGCATTCTGAGAGAGAACAATTTATGTGAATGTTGGACAAACTGCTCCACACAGTTTGTACCCAGGATTAGAGAAAAATGTGGTGGGTTTGCTGTAGGATGTTGTCAAGGATCTGCAAGAGTGGGGCTGCTCCAGGAGAGAGGACAAGCCAGGAGAACTGCAGGCCCACAGCACAGGCAGGGCTGCAGCCCCATTGCCTCCAGGCATGGCTGGCATGGGGATGGTGACAGGTCCCATGGACAGCCCCATGGTTGTCAGACAAGGTGAGGTTATGAGTCAGGCCCAGCTGAGTGTTCAGCAGGGTACAGGACTGGAGGCTCCCTCACCACAGGTAGAGAGCACATGTCACTGTGTTGTCAGTTTTCATAGTTTGGCTAAAATGAACAAACAGCTTTGAATGCAACAAGTAACACTGAGGACAGTCCAACGATGCTGCCATCTCATTTTGGCTCTAGAAGAATGAAGATGGAGAAGTTATGTGAGCTATGAGCAGTAATTACCTCAATGCTGAACATATCAGACCCTAAGTAACAGTATTAGTTACATTGCTGGTCTTTGCACCTCACTTGACAGGCTATTCTGCTATGTTCTAGTTTTAAGTATTGACCTTTTACGTTGTAGGGTCATGGGCGTATTCCACAAATAGATCTATCAGTCTTGGTATGAACCAGTACTTCCACTCCTAATTTTAAGGGAAAAAAAAAAAAAAAAAACAACACACAGTTGATAAATAACACTTTTCACTACCTGTAACTTTGGCTAGTACAAGATGAACAGTAAAAAGTAGGGAGGTACAGATGGATAATTAACTCTCGAGAATCAAAAAAGTATAGAATAATCTAGGTTGGAAAAGACCTTCAAGATCACCATGTCCAACCATCAACCTGACCTACTGAGTCCTATCACTAAACCATGCCACCTAGTGCCACATCCACACTTGCATTAAATACCTCCAGGGATGGCCACTCCACCACTTTACTGGGCTGCCCATTCCAATGCTTAACCATACACCCATGAAGAAATTCTTCCTGATATCTAATCTAACCCTGCCTTGGCACAACTTGAGGCCATTTCCTTGTGTCCTATCTCTTATCGCCTGAGAAAAGAGACCGACAGCCTCCTCGCTGCATCCTCCTTTCAGGTAGTTGCAGAGAGCGATGAGGTCCCCACTCAGTGTCATCTCCAGTCTAAACAACCCCAACTCCCTCTGCCGCTCCTCATATGTCTTGTTTTCTAGTCCCTTCATTGCTCTTCTCTGCACACACTTGAGCAACCCAATATCCTTCCTGTAGCGAGGGGCCCAAAACTGAACACAGTACTTGAGGTGTGGCCTCACCAGAGCCGAGTACAGGGGGACAATCACTTCCCTAGTCCTGCTGGCCACGCTATTTCTGATGCAGGCCAGGATGCCATTGGCCTTCTTGGCCACCTGGGCACACTGCTGGCTCACATTCAGCCGGCTGTCAACCAGCACCCCCAGGTCCTTTTCTGCTGGGTAACTTTCCAGCCACTCTTCCCTGAGTCTGTATCGCTGCATGGGGTTGTTGTGACCCAAGTGCAGGACCTAGCACTTAGCCTTGTTGAATATCATGTGATTGGACTCGGCCAATTGATCTAGCATGTGCAGATCCCTGTGCAGAGCCTTTCTGCCCTCAAGCAGATCAACGGTCCTGCTCAGCTTTGTGTCATTTGCAAATATACTGAGGATGCACTCCATCCCCTCTCCCAGATTATTGATAAAGATGTAGAATAAAACTAGCACCAAGACTGATCCCTGAGGGACAGCACTTGTGACTCGCCATAATCTGATTGAGCTCCAGGCTGTTGTAAAACTGTGTTTTGATATACAAAATGAATTGAAACTATTGGATTACAGCTAACCTCTTTTAAAATAAATGAGAGTAAGATTTTATAAATTGGGATAGTGAGCTTAATTATTTTCTGTGAGATATGCCACCATTGACTATCATTCATTTAACAGAGTTGCTTGAAAAAGTTACCCTCTTTTATAATCACTAGCTTGGTGGAAAATAATCAGCTTTGCCCCACATACATGGCTATCATCATTGTTACAAGGGAAAGTACATGAAAGGCTGGTATGACTAGAATAATTTTCATTTTACTGCGTTAAGAAAGCTCAGAAAAAGAGAAGCAGAAAAAGAAGAAAAAGCTAGAGAGAAAAAGCGAGGAAAAAAAAAAAAAAAGGAAAAGAGAAGAGAAAAAGTAGTACCAACAATGAGCACCTGGGCTAGATACTGATCAGAAAGATGGCTTAGAATTGACTCAATGCTTAATTTCTGGAATTAGTGTATGAATGGGGCTTTGTACACTGAGACATATGCCTCCTCTTTAAGAGCAATAAGGTCCTTATTATCAGTATTGGCATAATAAGTTTAAGGAAAAATAAACAAAAGGTCACAGTTCCATCTCCTCTGCCACTTAAGGCCATAACATTTCAGAATGTTAACTATTGATTTGTTTATTGACATAGGAGCTAAAAAGTGTATATTCAGGCAAGAAAAAAAAAAAAGTAGTTGTATTTAAAGAGAAGACTGTGTCGTGTTTCAGCAAAAAAAAAAAAAAAGAGTCTGCAAAATAAACAACTCCTCTTAGTTTACCATTTAAATAATAAATAAATGTGTTAATAAATAAAAAATGGATTTTCTTTTATATAGGTTCTGAAGAAAGCTTAGAATACCCTAACTGCTGGAAAACAAACAAACAAACAAACAAACAAAAAAACCACTGATTTACAACATTTAGCTCATTTATATACATTTATAATTAAATATTTTACAGAACCATGATTTTGAGTTCAAAATCAAAGAGTACTTATACTAAAAGTTTTGTTAAGAATAGGTCTGATTGTCAGTCCTATAACTGAAAATAAACCAGCAAATTCAGATCCAAGATTTTATTTTTGATCTTTGAGGTGAGAAGCTTGTATCTGTGGACAGTCTCTGACCTTTTAAATTAACTAAAACTAATGAAGTTCTAGCTGTGTAGGATTCAATGGTAACAGTGCTGTCAATAATGTAGGATTACAGTCAGAGACTTTATCTGAAGAGGAATAAAATATAAATTTGAGTTAGTGTATTTAAATGGTTTCTCTCTGATAACTTCATCCAGGCAATTTTCAGTCTTAAAAATGTCAGTTCCGTGCTTGGAAATTTCTTTGAATTTTGCAATATAAAATGTCAGACCCTAAGAATGGAGTAACTGCAGCTAAATGTTATTACAATGTGCAAAATCCTCCTGAGAAAGGAGCAGAATTAAATTTTTATAGAAAATAAGTAGCACGATACTGAAAAGATGTATTACAGAAAGATATCTTCCTCTCCTTGATGTAAGGTTAGAAAATGGGAAACCAGTCTGAGAATGCTTTTTCTTATAGAACGACAACAACAATATTGCTGTTTAGTCTGAACAAATGATATATTTGGAGCACTGAAGCTTAGCTCAGCTCTAGTAATACTTCTTGTCTTTTCCTTTTGAGAGCCTCACAAAGTTGCTGCTTCTACCTTCATCATATGAGGGCAGTGGTTGGACCTGAAGTCCCTCCTGTGTAAAATACGGTAGAAGCTCCTATGTGGACTTACTAGAGTACAAATACATTTGATTTTTGAAACTTACCAGTTTATATATGTGATTATAATCAAATCAGATATTCTGCCAACAAGACGTTTTATGCCAAATTGTTTTCAGTGCCCTTATTGGTCTTGAGTATCCATTTTGACTGTCTATCTTCTAAATTTTTGCCAGGCCACACATCAACCCCCCCCATCCCATTCCCAGTACAATTTGTTTTCATTGGTTATTTGGAGGACATTGAGATAGGTCCACCTGTAAAACCTCTGTCTGCATTATAAAGTCATGTGACTGTTTTTGCTGTTCAGTCAATGTGGTATCTTTCCACAACACATAAAGCTGAGCAGAAAATCTACCTGAAAACTGATTCATCTTTTCACCATAAGTGGAGCCAAACCTTTGTTTTATGTTCAATGCATAATCCAAATGATGCTGCCTGAGAGGCAGTATTTTTCAGGCTTCTTGCATCACTCCATGTAAAAAACACTAATGAAGAAATACTCCATTTGGAAAGAATATCTAGAAGTACTTTTATACTGTAATTATTATGACCACAGATCTGCTCCAAGAATAAAGGGTTAAATCATTTTTACTTACGCTGATGTAATACATAAGGCAGGAGCTGGTAGGAAAACTGTCATGATGAAAATGCGAAATGAGTGCTAAGGAGCACTGAAGAGCTGCTGTCTCCTAAAAGCCTCACCCTAGAAGTCTGTGCAGCCCAAGTGACCAAGTTTGCCAGAGCTTGCTAGTGTATTACATGTCAACCAAATGCCTGTTTTGAGAAGGATAGCTGGGAAAGCAAAATAAGAGAAATTTTGTCCCTCGTTTGTTAATGAATTTTAATGAATAACATTATAATTGAATCCTCTCAAGTTTATACCCCAAAGTTTTCCCCAGTAATAGCTTCCTTTACTTCTTCTAATAATGCTGATGTCCTATCCAAACTAGTAATTCCATCAAGTTGTTTTTATTTCTTCTTTGAGCAACGAAGCTAGACACATCAAGATTTCCTTGGAGAGCAAATGGCCACCCTACTGTGTGAGGCCCAAGAAAGGTAGGTAGAGCAAACACAGAAAGGAAAGGCTGTAAACAGAGGTAAGGAAGCAAGGAACAAGGTTCACCTCCCCTACAATGNTCAAGCAGGTTTCTACCTAAATCCCATTATTAGTCAGTTCAACCAAAAGCAGCAGAATCAGATTTCAGATAAATAGGGCAATGTATCTGTAAATATGCAGCCAGAGCCTCAACTTTAAATGAATACAGAAACTCATTACTGTATAATTTCTTTTACTCTAAACTCATTGCTAAGCCTTTATCATTTAATCCCATGCCTTACATTATGAATTCAAGTTTATCATTATTTTTAGTGTTATTTGGCCTTTTATTCGACTTTATCACCATAGTCCCCTTCATTTCTCCACCATTTCTCACTTAATGAACTCCATTATTCAGTTCTGATTTTTCTACTTTGTTGCTGCTTTTCTCTTGCCTCTGACGCAGTCAGAAAATGTACTAATGTACACATGAATCTTTCACAGTTGCTCTGAAAACAGACTGTTCATCTCAAAGACATAGGCAAAGACACTGTCAGAATTATGGTCTTTTATGTATATATATAGAGAGAGAGAGAAAGAGAGAGAGAAAAAGAATCCTCCATTCTGTGGCTACTCCATATTTCAGGAAGAGGTCTGACAGTATCTTTTCTATATGCAAAGTTTGTAAATGCTGCTACCACTATGGTTCTTTTAGAGGGTTTGGCTTTCATCTCCTGCATCAGTCCACTGTCTCTTTGCATTATTCCCAGAATGCTTTTGGCAGAATCCTTTCAAAATCTGCTGCAATGCATGTTCAGTGAGGGCAGCCCCAATTCAGAGCTGGTTTGTGACATCCTCGTGTTTAACTTGCAGCTAAAAGCCTGATTTGCTGTTCATTAACGAGCCACATCCCTGCTCTCACAGCAGAGGAATGGCTTACATTGACTCCATCAAAAGCTGCTGGCTTCTCTACTGTGCAATCTTGGTCTTAGTGATCCTGTCTCTGTACTCTGGGCTAATGCATGCTCTGACAGATGTGGCACCAACTGACTGATGCTAACACTTACAAGTCACCTAAGAACCCACCCTGCTTTCTTCAGTTTTGTTCTAGGTTTTTATCTCCTCCCCTAAACCTAAGTATTACAGCAAATAATATTTATGTACAATGGCAGCTGAGTTGACAAAAAAAAATCATTCCTTCATACTGTCATTAATATTCCTAATTAGTACCACCCACCATTTCCTGTCACCCCTTCTCAGGTGAGTTAACATCCTACAGAGTTACTGTCTGGTCACGTCCTACAGTTAGCAGCAGCTGTGAGCACTACAGACTTCTGGAAGTCACTGTTCATTTACACAAAATTCACCCTGTGGCATGGTACAGTTGTATTGGGCTTATGTGGCAAGGATTTGAACTGGAGGGCTGCAGAGTTGGACTCTGTGAGCAGAACATAGGAGCTGCCCCATGCTAGATAAAAGCCAGCTCCAGCCAGCTCCAAAAGTGACCCGCTGCTGGCCAGACCTGAGACAGTGAGCAACGCTGGTTGTGCCTCTGGGAGAACAGAGTTAAGAAAGGGAAAAAGGCTGTGCAACAGCAGCTGGGAGATAGGAGTGAGAAAATGTGTGAGAAACAGCCTTGCAGACACCAAGGTCAGTGAAGAAGGAGGGGGAGGAGGTGCTCCAGGCACCAGAGCAGAAGTTCCCCTGCAGCCCGTGGTGAGGACCATGCTGGAGCAGGCTGTCCCCCTGCAGCCCTTGGTGTCCCATGGTGGAGCAGATCTCCATGCTACAGCCCGTGGAGGAGACTGCAGTGGAACAGGTGGATCTGGCCTGACGGAGGCTGCAACCCATGGAAAGCCCCTGCAGAAGCAGGCTCCAGGCTGGACCTGCAGCCTGTGGAGAGGAGCCCATGCAGGAGCAGGTGATCCGGTGGGAGCTGCCACCCATGGGGGACCTTTACTGGAGCAGTTTGCTCCTGAAAGATGGACCCCATGGTACAGACCCATATTGGAGCAGCTCTTGAAGAGCTGCAGTCTGTTGGGAAGCCCACGCAGGATCCATTCGGGAAGGACGGCATCCCGTGGGAGGGACCCCATGCTGGAGCAGGGGAAGAGGGAGTGACCGTGCAGGAGCAGTGGAGACGCAGCAATATGGGCTGACCACAGCCCCCATTCACTATTCCCCTGTGCTGCTTGGGGGGAGGAGGTAGAAGAGGGTGGTGGGGGAGGTGTTTTTAGTTTGCTTTTAGTTCTTACTGCTTTAGTCTGTTATCAATAGGCAATAGATTACATTAATCTCCCTTATGCTGAGTCTAGTTTGCTCATGATGGTAATTGGTGAGTGATTTCCCTGTCCTTATCTCAACCCTTGAGCCTTCTTCCATCGTATTTTCTCCCCCTGTCCTTCTGAGGAGGGAGAGTGAGAGAGCAGCATACTGTTGTTGAGCTACCTACATGTGTTAAACCACCAAAACAGTGCATGTGCAATGAAGAAGAGATAGGAGGAAGAGATGGGTGTAAGCCACCCTCTGATTTGCAAATACTGACTCAGAACATTAAGCTTCATGTTTTTGTCTTACCTGTCTGTTCCCGTTCACAGATGCACTAAACAAATGGAGCACCTAATAACCATGACGGTCTTTTACGAAGTCCTCAACTGGCTTCTGTTCTTCAAGGAGAGGCTACGCTTCTTGAAAATGTTTGCATAAAATGAAGAAAGATGCAACCACTTTATCTTACCTGGTAATAATGCCTGCCCAAGGGAATAAAAAATGCGCAACCGGTACTTCAGTTTTCTTGAACTCCAGCAGGTTGTGAAGTCTCATTCAATTGCTGTACCAGCCTTCTAACTTGACAAAAGACCAAACCTTCTTAATGGAAAAGACCAGATCTTGATCTTACTGCTACAAGTTTTGGCCTATTGCCTCTCCTCAGTCCCTTTTTAGCTACATTCTTAATCTTTCCAAGGTTAAGTATTTCCACTCAGAAGCTTTCAGCCTTTTTTCTCTGAACTAGATCTTAATGCCGCTTTTGAGTTCAACATTCTTTCAAGCATATGTTACTTTTTATCCACTAAATAGTCAGGACTTTACCTATTCTTTCAAACAGTTTCCTTTTTACAGACCAAGGCAGTGAATATATCATGTATTTGCTTAAAATATTAAAACTGTGTTCTAAATCTTTAAGCTAACTTTGAATGTCAAAGTGTACAATAAATGCATGTTTATCTCTTTAAAGAGCTGCAGCACCAAACAACACCACAATTTCAGTACCAGTTCTGCAGGGTATAGCTTCTAAATACATAGAAAAAGGAGCCCTTTCTTTTTATAAAGTTTTAAAATAATTGTATATATGTATACATACATATATTCATGCCAGAGAATTCCAGTTGCCTTTTCTTCACATTTATAACCAAGCTTCCCCACCTCCTATGCTAAAGCAATCTTCTTGAGAATTGGCCATTACATATTGCAATTTCGTCTGAACAGGTCCAAACTTTTCATAGAAACTAGAGTATAACACCCAGCAAAGAATAAATTGCAGACAAAACCCTGACAACAAATAGCTGTGTGAATATATAAGGAAGTTATTGGAGGCAGAGTACAAAGTGTTTTCAAAAAATGGTCTACCTATAATGCTAGATATTATACCCAAGTCTCTTCTTTAAAAAGCTTACGTTTTAGTATCATTCTTTTTATATTTTTGTTTGACTAAAATTCAAATGGATGTGTTATAAAATGGAAAAAAAAAAAGAAAGAAAAAAAAAGAAAAGCAAACATTACAGGAGAAGAGGAAAAGACTGAAGAACAGTTCTTAAACACTGCTTTCTCTCTGCATATTAACTTTGTGTTGAAGCTGACAGTTTAAGTGAAAGAAGTCAAGTCTTTTATATGCTTCTGCTCCCACCAGGCTTTTGACGTTAACTTAGAAGAAATTTACATAAATGTAAAACTAAAGAGGAAATGCTCAAATAGAACATTTGATTAGCCTTTACATTATTCCAGATGGACACCAGTTCAATTCTATGCAGCTATACTGGGACAAAATTGGACTAATGAAATGTTGAGTCTGGTCTCACAAAATATATTACACAAGAATTGCACAGCAATGACTGTGGTGGTTTTACCCAGCTAAACAGCCGAACTCCACCACAACCGCTCTCTCACTCCCCCTCCTCAAAGGAACAGGGGGAGAAAATACGATGGACAAGGCCTCAAGGGTTGAGATAAGGACAAGGAGGTTGCTCACTAATTACCGTTACGGGCACAACAGACTCAGCATAGGGAGATTAATATAATTTATTACTATCACTAGCAGACTAGAGCAGTGAGAAACTAAAAGCAAACTAAAAACACTTTCCCCCCATCCACCCTCTTCTACCTCCTCCCCCTGAGCGGCGCAGGGGAACGGGGAATGGGGGCTGCGGTCAGCCCACATCGCTTTGTCTTTGCCGCTCCTTCGTGGTCACTCTCTGTCCCTGCTCCAGCGTGGGGTCCCTCCCACAGGATGCTATCCTTCCCGCACAGATCCTGCGTGGGCTTCCCACAGGCTGCAGCTCTTCAAGAGCTGCTCCAACATGGGTCCGTACCACGGGGTCCATCCTTCAGGAGCAAAATGCTCCAGCATGGGTCCCCCATGGGTTGCAGCTCCCACCGGATCACCTGCTCCTGTGTGGGCTCCTCACCAAAGGCTACAGGTCTGGCCCAGAGCCTGCTCCTGCAGGGGTTGCAGCCTCCTTCAGGTCAGATCCACCTGCTCCACCGTGGGCTCCTCCACAGGCTGCAGTGTGGAAATCTGTCTGCCCTGGTACCCCATGGGCTGCAGGGGGCAACCTGCTCCAGCATGGTCCTCACCACGGGCTGCAGGGCAACTTCTGCTCCTGTGCCGGGAGCATCTCCTGCCCTCCTTCTTCACTGACCTTGGTGTCTGCAGGGCTGTTCCTCACTCCTCTCCCAGCTGCTGTTGCACAGCAGTTTTTTTCCCCCTTTCTTAAATCTGCTCTCCCAGAGGCACAAAAAACATCGCCCATTGGTTCAGCTCTGGCCAGCAGCGGGTCCCTTTTGGAGCCGGCTGGAGCTGGCTCTTCTCTGACATGGGGCAGCTTCTGGAATCTTCTCACAGAAGCCACCCCTGTGGCCCCCCTTGCTACCAAACCTTTACCACATAAACCCGATACAATGACCCAACATTTTCTCTTCCAAAATAATGACCTACATGGATTTTTCCATACGTGTTCATGGGAGGTTTGAAGCACAGTTGCTGCAAGATAGTCACTCTTCACTGTCAAATGTATTTGACCTTCTATTTCATGCACTGGTGAAGATACTAAATGGTCTTGCACTTTGATATTAAAAACAAAACAACAACAACAACAACAACAAAACCAGTTTGATGTAGTTCCTATTCTTCACTGAGATTAGTGGTCTTCATTTATAAGTACTTGGCATTGCAGAATTAGTTACTTTCATATACACTTACATAGATAACCATAGAGAATAGACTTTTTTGGATTTACAGAAAAATATTTCCAGAAAAAAAAAAAAAGAAAGCTTTGGGTGTTTGGAAGAGGGCAAACACCAGGGCAAACACCATTATGTTAGAAAGAAGAGATTCTCCAAACAGCCTAACAATCAAGAAATCTAGCTCAGTTTATCAGTAGTTGCAGTGTCTGGGACCAAACGGGAGAACTGCAGCAACATAAATTCTTGTATTTAAATACAGTGAGCATTGTCCTACCCTTTGGAAAACAGGTGCTCAGCAATATAAAGTATTGTATCCTCTTATGTCTCAGCATTCATGGTTTGCACTTCTTTGTGCAAAATCATTCATTAAGAAAAATGTGCAGTACTAAGTGGAATGGTGACACAAATTAGAGCTACCCCTCAGTAGCAGGACTGGGACTTCAAGTTGAACTGAATAGGTCACTACAGATGTGCCACCTTCTCCTGCTTCTGTTAATGGAATATTGGGAGTATCATGTACTGGTGGGTATAGTTACAGAAACAATGCAACATGAGCTGCTATAGTGGATCATCAATATTACGTAGGTAAAAACTAACCTTTGTTTTTTTTTTCACCTTAATTTGTAAGTAAATTATTAGGTTCGATGCTATTCATCAGCCTGAGACTTACTTTAATTTGAAGATAAAATTATAAGGCAATTTTGAAAAGATCAGTTAAGGATCTGAAAGGCACATCCCATGAAGATTAAAAACAGAATTCATCACATTAATCAATGTTCTTGTACCCAGCTGTAGCATCAACTTTCACTTACTGGAGAGAAATAAACAAAATCTTATTTTCAGGTTGGGCAATCAGAAGCATCAAGCAGTTAATACTATCTTTGTTCTCTTTTCCTCACTCAGATTTAGTGAATGCTTTCTTAACAACATAGCATGTATTTCAGTGTTCTACCACTGGAGTATGACAGAAATTATCTTTTAAACGTCCCTTATTCTTCTCTGCAGAATATTTTTCCTGTGCTAAGCATTCACCCAACTCTCAGTGAAAATTGCCAGTTTTCACCCTCACAAATCCTCAGAGATTGGCAATACAGCTTCATAGCATAAAACTGAGGAAGCTTCCAGATTAAGAAGTCTTGGTAGCATGCTGTTTGTTAATCAGTGTGTTGTACAACACTGTTAAGCATCACTGTAAAAGGCTGCTAAACCCAACGTCTAGAGATCTGTTCAGACACTGATTATGTGGTTGCAAGAAGGCAAAACTGTCATTTCATCCAGCAACAGAGTAAAATATTTTTACATTATCAATAAGAATATATCGCTGGTAAAATGAGATCAAATATGAAATTACTTTTCCTAGACCTAATTTCTTGAGCAAAGCTCTATGAGTATATTAATCATGTGACTTACTAAGCAATAAAGTAACAGCAGCTCAGACTTTTAAGAAAGTGGCTCTGGTAGCTATGTCTTCTTTTTGATGCTGCTTTAATAACATTCCTGTAAATCTCTATTGGATGTCTGCAAACAGCAGCAGTTATCAGATGGATGCACAGTCAGTTAAGAGGCACGGCACCTAGCTACTAAAATTACATAAATATATGAA
This sequence comes from Chauna torquata, assembly GCA_013399475.1. NCBI lineage: Eukaryota > Metazoa > Chordata > Aves > Anseriformes > Anhimidae > Chauna > Chauna torquata. Next base: position 16,755 of record VXAL01002398.1, on the reverse strand, counting down.
AGACCTCATATTAATATCCTTATTCCTTACATACTTCATCTCATTGGTGAAGTAAATTACTTTTGGATGAAACCTTTGAATTGAAGGGGGATAGGAAGTTATCATTTCACAGAACCATCCATGGATTTCCAGTAGCAAAGGATACTCTTTAGTTTAAGTTGACTACTGTAACATAAAGAATTTTACCAGTGTAGGCAAATTTCTACTCATCTACAAGAACCACCCCATTCTTCTAATTCTTTTTCTTCTGAATTATTAATTTTGACTTAATTATCCTTTATATAGTTGATAACCACCTTCTTGTTTACAGTTAAGTCTTGCTTCTGAATCAGATTTATAACAGAGCTGATCAGGAATAATGAAATTAAGTAGCAAAGTTATCTTTATTGCGTTGTTTAGTATTTCATACCTATCCCCCTTTTCTGTCATTTTCCCTCACTCCTCACCTCTCACTCAAAATCTTCCATTTCTCTTCCTTGACTTCCCTCATGCCCAAATCTGTTTTAGTAGATCCTTTTCTATGTCAAACTCACACAACAAAATGGGCATTTACATATTTCCTTGGATTACTTTTCAAACACTCTCTATGCTAGAAGTATGGAAAATACAGCACATAAGGGAGGAAGAACAGTATTGTGAGGAATAACATAATGGTTAGGCTCAGTACATTTTGTGAAATAGCTGAATGCCCTGTTTAAGGGAAACACCTAGGAACATGAGAACTGAACTGGTTGAAAATGTTTATGTGGATGTGCACAAGATATACTTATGGTGCACAATACACGTCCTTTTCAGAGAAGATGCTCTCTTCCCATAATGAAATTGCTGTAGTTCACCACAGCACAATTCTCTTGAAAAAATATTTTAGAAAAATCAAACCTTGTACTTTCAAATAAGAATGCTAAAATGAGATTTAAATAAATGTCAAAGCAACTTCTTTAGGTCATTTCAGTTATAGTTGTACCATCTTATTCCATCCCATGTACCTGTGGCCAACATATACTCCCAGCATTGCTGCGGAAGTTTAAAACCTATAGCTCACAGATATATTCCTTCTTTCAATAGATTTATTACACTTGAATACCAAGTTCATTTTTCAGCATGTACAGCACTTTGCAGTAGAAGATATTCAGCAAAGTTCCACATGTTCCTAAGTGAGAGGTTTTAGTCATCACAGCCCTCAGCTTTCTTAAAATTGAAAGGTTTGGCCTTAAAGCTATTCAGGAAGAAAAGGAAGAAAAAAATGAAAAAAAAATGATCTATTCACACAAAAGCATTGTTCTTACCCGTTCCAGATTAGGCAACATATTTTTGTGTGTTTACTAGAAATAGGTTTCACAAGGTAGTGTATGTTCTCCACATAGTAAACTTTTTTTCTATAAACATACACACAAAGACATTGAAAGCAAACCACTATGCAGCCAAACAGACTTTTCTGATATTCTTTCTCATCTATTATAATTTTATTTTAATTCTGAATCTTCCCCCAAACTTAACAATTTTAAAAACAATGAAAGTTTAGTTTTCAAAGTCAACTTATGATATTCTTCTTCAAGTTTTTGCCATCAGCATAAATTCTTATCATAGTGAGGAAGACCTTGACTGTAGATTGGCTAAGTATACAAAAGAAAATGCATTCATTTTAGTGATAATAGTAAATGATATTTCATAACTTATTATTCAAAACACATTTCAAGTATTAATTAGCCCTATCATCCCTCCTGTGACGTTATTATCGTGCTTTTACACAGGAAAAAGCAGCCAATTAATTAACCCAAAGACATATAAATCTCAGTGCTAGAGCTAGCCTTTTAATTCCTGAGTGCTCTCACTGTGTACCCAGTGCTCTTCTTCCACAATAGCTTCTATTTTACAAATTACTGCATAATTGGATGGGTACTAAATTTCCAGTCATTTACTTTTGAATGAGGTCATAAAAATTTAAATTTATATTTTTCCTTTATAGAGCTCAAATTCACACTTATTTTTTGCCAAATTCACATTTACTTTTTGCTTTATGAATGCAGCAAGTTTCTAAATTCCCTGCAGTTCCTTCTAATATTCCTAAAGGAGGAAGTGACAGAGAAAACTGCAGCTGTTAGGCAATTAATTAGGTACAAAAAAGTGTATTATCTTTTTAATTCTATCCCCTTAACTCTGTTTTGTTTACTTCTGTCTCCACCTATGCTCATCAGCACTTAAGGCAAAGGCCTGCACGGTAATAGTCAGGGTACACTAGATATTTCCACATAGCTTAGGCATAAAATGCCAAAACCAAAACAAAATTAAACAAACAAAACAAAACAAACAAAAAAACCACTAACCTACATTGTAATTGACCTTAAAGTTGGTTAACAACACATGGTCAAAAAAATAATCCCAGGGGAACTAGTCCAGGATCTACTGCAGTCTTGAAGAAAAAAAGTCATTTTACAGACCTCAGGAAAAGATGTATCAAAATATGGCAGCCTGAAATCACATGCATATCAATAGCAAGTGATTTTAATTAGCAGACTAGTCACCTGAAATTCAAGGGGAAATCAATAATAAATAGTGGTTCAAACCTGAGGCTTTTTTTTCTTTTAACACAGCAGGTAGTCTAATGACATCATTTATTTTCATATTTAATTTTCATACTAAATGTTTAAAACACTCTGTCAAACAACATATACCGACTAATAACCAATTTGAATAAAACAGATCTTCAAATCCAATTCTGATTTCACATTTTCCTATATACTTTTTTTAATCAGCACAGAAATGTGTAGTATCTATTACATTAAGTTGTCATACAGAAGCCTGATAAGCAGCCCTGTGCTGCTTGGCCTCCTAAACCTGCCTGGCGCTACACCAATATCTCCATGGTGGGTGCCTGGTAGGGAAACAGCTCAGAAGACCTTGTTTGGCCCCAGCATGGGTACATCAGTGTCTATTAACCGTTGCAGCCATGATGTACTTGAGCAGGTTTGATGTCAACCTGACATATCATTTCCAGTCAAGGGATTTGCTTTCCCACATGTGTGATTTAAAGCTTGAAATTTCGTTATAATGCCTACGCTGCAGCTATCTACCATACCCATTTCTTAGGTATAAGATTCTCCAGACACCTACAGAAAGCATCTTCCTAAGTTTTTGTTGTTGTTGTTGCTGTTGTTGTTGTTGTTTTCTTTTACTTTTGTTTCAATACAAAACAATATAACTTGTCTGAAGTTTATAAGGCATGTTTCTGCAGTATACCCTGTGAATAACTTTCGTGTGAAGAGAAAGTTTATCGTAGGATAGTTTAAGCACCTCTAATTTAGGTAAAGTCTTTAATTGCTTTACTGTCACAAGTAGCAATGATGGCTCTTATATAGACCCTCTCAAAAATAGAAACAATTTTCTGTGAAAAATATTGAACAATTCTTTTTGTTCAATTTTCACTGATATTTTTGTCAGTAACATAAAAATAATACTTTCAGCTTGCACTGTTATTTGCTTTCTTCCTCTCACCCCTCCCCCCCAAAAAAAGATATTGGGGAATATAAGGATATTTTTTCCTTAAAGAATCACATTGGAAGAAATAAATATTCTCTGAAGATCTCTTTTTCTTTAGACATCTTCCTTTCAGAACAAATAACAACAAAACCACTTCGGTGACAATTTTTTCCAATCACTTGAGATTTTTCTCTGCATAAAGGTAGCTGTTATGTTTAAGGAGAAAAATTTGGAACAAACCCAACTATATTTTAAGCAAGCATGTAACAGACTACAGTTTTCTTTAGCTTTTCGTGTTAATTCCTGAAGGATCAAGTTCAGAAGGACTGAACTTGTTTAAAAACAATAGTCTGTAGTTTAATATCTGTACCACTTAGAAAAAGCACCACTGCTACTCTAACACCCAGCCACTTCTAACCCAAAATGAGAGATGAATTCTGCAGCTATCATTCTTATCCTCTGTAAACAATATCTTGAATCCGTACTCTTAGTGACACCACCTCTGTCCATTCTGATCAACATGGGCTTTCTACTGTAGGCTTTACAGCAACTGAGAGGGCAGCTAATACTGTTTAGACACCTACTATTCATTAGCAGATGATGAGACAAGCCAGAATCAAGGTCATCATCTGCAAGTGCTGGAGCAAGTTCAGAATGGTCTCCAAGGCACAAAACTGGGGGTTTTAGAAGAAGAAAAGGTGTTTTTTGTTTTGTTTTGCTTTGCTTTGTTTTTCAAAGTGAGGCAAGCACATAAAGCAGAATCACTGTTTCTGAACTGCCAATAACCAAACAACGGGAATACAGAGAAAATCTCAACATTTTGTTCAGAAATAGAAGAGGGAGAATTTTTCTGCCAAGCTTCTTGTCAAGAGTTTTAGCAGAAACAAAGATTTCTGTGAATCTCTCCATCTCAGTTTTCTTCTCATAACATGTTTTCAGGAACACAGAGAAAGCAAATGAATATAGTTTTACATTTTACTGGTGTGCAGGAAAGCTGTTTGAACAGAATTTTAGGGGGTCTAAAACTTGGGTGAAAATTTCCCCAGATCTTTTAAAAATTGCACAAAGGAGGAATTTTTGTATGCACTAGAAATTGCAGTCGTGTGCTTCATTTCCACACTAACACACAAAATATCCATTTGTTACTGCGTCACTTTCCTGTTGTTTGCAGCTATGGCTCTTATATTTTTCACCAGTGACAAGTCAGCTCCAATTTTCAGCTGGTATACAGTTCTTCACATTAGCTGTGTCTATAAACTGTATTCAGATGTAGCTTCCCTGTTTTACTAAATGCATCCTTATTGTATGTACGAAAATATATGCAAATTCTTACAACAAATAAAATCAAATCAAAGCTCCATGAAACTAGAAAAGTTTAAAACCTAGTAACTTACCAAGTAGAACAATGAGATATTTATTAACTGTTCTTGAGAAGCTAGAGGCTCTGTGCAAAAACAATGGTAAATAATGAAGTCCTAAACTAACCTTGAACTGTCCACCTCCTTATCTCTTTTCCTGCCCTAATAAGCAATGGAGAACTGGCTGAAAATTCTTTCTCCAGCTTCACCCTCTAAATTTTCTTTTATCCTTCTACCGATAATTTAAGAAAAATATTTTAAAAAAAAAGAAAAGACAAAAGAAAAATGAAGAAAGAAAAATGAAAAAAGAGAAAAGAAAAAAAGAGAAAAGAAAAAAGAGAAAAAAGGAAAAAAGAGGACCTCTGGAAGTCATCTTATCCAATCCCCCTGCTTAAACAGGGACAAGTGGATCAGGTTGCCCAGATAAGTTTTCAATACCTGCAAAAAGAGAGACTCCACAACTTCTCTGGGAAACCTGTTCCAGTGCTCAGTCCCCCACACAGTAAACTCTTTCCTGATGTTCAGAGGCAACTTCCTGTGTTTATGCCCATTGCCTCTTGTTCTGTGAGTGGACACCACTGGAAAGAGCCTGGCTCCATCCTCTCTGCATCCTGCCTTCAGGTATTTACAGACATTGATAAGACCTCCCCTGAGCCTCCTTTTCTCCAGGCTAAACAGCCCCAGCTCTCTTAGCCTTTCCTTATAGGAGAGGTGTTCCAGTGCATTCATCATCTTTGTGGCCCTCTGCTGGACTCTCTCCAGTATGTCCATGTCTCTCTTGCACTGGGGAGCCCAGAACTGGGCCCAGCACACCAGGTGTGGCCTCAGCAGCACTGACTAGAGTCACATCCCTCCATCTGCTGGCAGTACACTACCTAATGCAGTCAAGAATACTGTTAGCCTTCCTTGCAGCACAGACACATTACTAGCTCATGTTTAACTTGGAGTCTACGAGGATCTCCAGGTCCCTCTCTGTCAAGCTGCTTGCCGGGTAAGTAGCCTTCAGCTTGTACTGCTGCCTGAGATTGTTCCTCTCCAAGTGCAGGACTGGGCACTTCTCCTTGTTGAACTTCATGAGGTTCTTGCCAGCCCGTTTCTCCACCCTGCCCAGATCCCTCTGAATGACAACAAGATTGTTTGGAGTATGAGCTACTCCCCTCAGTTTTGTGCCATCAGCCATTTGCTGAGGGTACGCTGTGCTCCATCATCCAGATAATTAAAGTACTTGTGAAACAGGGCTGGATCCAGTCTGGATGCCTGGAATACACTGCCAGTTACTGGCCTGCAACTAGATGTTGTGCCACTGATAATAGCTTTCTGTACCCTGCCATTTAGCCAATTTTCAATCCACCTCATTGTCTCCATATCCAACCCATACTTCAAGAGTTTAAATCCTCCAGGAGGATAGACATCTCAATGCTACTGTGTATCTGATGCTCTTTTCCAACTCTTCCTACTCTTGTTATAAGACAAATAAAAAAAAAAAAAAGAAAAAGAAACAAAAAAAATAACACTGCAACCAACCTCTTAACATTAAAACAAAAGATGGAAATGCAGTGAGTCAAACAATCACTGAGATTATATTGAAGTGCTTTCTATATCAGATTGCTTTTCAGCCTGACATGAGAGGGAATCCCATAAATGAGATTCTACCTAGAGTAAATGGCAGCTAAATTTCCAACCAGAAAAAAATGAATTCAAATAGTACCTTCCAGGCACAGCTTCACATACTGCCACTCCACTCCTTAGCTTGGCACAAGCAGGAAATTTGTTAAGTTGTCAAATACCCATGCTATTCTGCAACTCTATCCTCTTGACTCTAAATAAAACACAGGTATGCATATAACACATAAAAGAAGTAGAATTAATGTGTGTGAGTTGTATTCTGGCAATGAGTCCAAAGAGCACTACTCCATCTGTAGTAGATACAATATTCAGAAAGGTGGAATATCATTAGTATGGAAGGTGGAATGACATTAGTATGCACATCTTGGCCTGAGTCCTGTGCTGCAACCCAAAATATCCACAAGTGGTCCCTGCTGTAGTGTATATCACCAGACGTTTGTATATCTCCTTAGATTTATGCAGTGGTACGATGAGATGCAAGAAATAAAAGGTGCAGAAAAGGAGATTCTGATATATATTATATCCTGATAATATATTAGGAAAAAATATCTTGACTGGAAAAGGCCTTGGGCAGCCAGATCTTAGCTGACACAGCTTTGAGCAGGGTTTGGACAACAGATATCCAGAAGTCCCTTCCAAGCTATTTCATTCTCTGATTATGCCTGACTCCATCCCTATTCAGAGTTTATTGCACAGTCAGGTTTATGGCGGTGTCTTGTTCAGGCTCCACATTATAAAAGACTATTAAACAGCTGATCCTCCAATTTACTGGCCAATGTTTACAATGACAGATTGTCTCAAACAGTCTCAGTGGTTGCCATAGACAGACACAAATCGTGTAAATGTTGCTGAGGAATAAACACAGTCACACTCACAAATCATAAGGCTTTGTGTGTTACAAAAAAAAAAAAAAAAAAAAAAAAAAAAAAAAAAAAAAAAAAAAAAAAAAAAAAAAAAAAAAAAAAAAAAAAAAAAAAAAAAAAAAAAAAAAAAAAAAAAAAAAAAAAAAAAAAAAAAAAAAAAAAAAAAAAAAAAAAAAAAAAAAAAAAAAAAAAAAAAAAAAAAAAAAAAAAAAAAAAAAAAAAAAAAAAAAAAAAAAAAAAAAAAAAAAAAAAAAAAAAAAAAAAAAAAAAAAAAAAAAAAAAAAAAAAAAAAAAAAAAAAAAAAAAAAAAAAAAAAAAAAAAAAAAAAAAAAAAAAAAAAAAAAAAAAAAAAAAAAAAAAAAAAAAAAAAAAAAAAAAAAAAAAAAAAAAAAAAAAAAAAAAAAAAAAAAAAAAAAAAAAAAAAAAAAAAAAAAAAAAAAAAAAAAAAAAAAAAAAAAAAAAAAAAAAAAAAAAAAAAAAAAAAAAAAAAAAAAAAAAAAAAAAAAAAAAAAAAAAAAAAAAAAAAAAAAAAAAAAAAAAAAAAAAAAAAAAAAAAAAAAAAAAAAAAAATCCTGCCAAAAAGGATCACTGTTCAAAGGCCATAGCCATTAGCAATGCCACCATGAGTCTGTCAAGCAATTTCCCTAAAATAACTTGTGGTCTTAGTGCTTATTCATCAACTGTTTTTAACCCATGATTTATTGGTATTCCTCTAAAAGGAAAAGTAACTCTCCATGGTCTGGTGTGCATATAAGTAATCTGTACACAGTAACATCAGATAAGAAAAGCTGTCTTATGTCCTAAAGTTGAAATAGTGAGTATGAACGGAAGCATGCTAAAGAAACAAGAGTTCTAATATTATCTAAGGAATTAGGAACACATTAAATGGGTCATTAAATCACACAGAAGGAGAAAAAGGGAAAGGTATAAATATTAAAGCAATAATTTATTATGCAGAGTTGTCAAATGAGTATCTTCTTTGAGCAGATTTCTATCAATAATGCAGAGGAGATGTTGTATCTCCTCCAACGTTATATAACCCACTCAGCATTTACTTTCCCACACAGGTCTATTTTATGGGTGTTATTATTCTTTTTGACAGTAGACAATGGAAACGATAGGTAAAACTTATTGTAATTTAAAGTTAATATTATGTAACAAATTAACTAAGACAAGGGGATTAAAAAAACAAGATGTTATACTTAAGTCCATATGGCAGGGCAAGGTTTCCTGGCATTTCTCAAATCAGGCTATGCAAGACATTTACCAGCTTTAGAAAAGAGACCAAGGAAGAGAAACTTCGATGTGGTGATCCTCCTTGTGCCTCTCCATGCCATCACTCAGAAAAGGAGAGGGAGAAAAGAGAGATGTGATTCATGACTGCCCTTTGGACACAAGCGTCAACAGCTCCTCCACCATCTCAGGTATACGGTCCAACATTAAAAGGGAATGGGTGACAGGTAGCAGCTCTAAGAGGAGAAACACAGGGTACCTGCTCATGCTGTAAGAACAAAGGCATGCCGCGCAGAAAGTAAGGTTGTCACTTCCTTCTTCTTATCATACCCATTCTCAAATATATAATTAAAACTGAAATCTAGTTCTATGAAAATCTGGCAAGTATTTAAGAAACCCTGAAATCAATACAGAATTGTTTCAACGTGGCTTTTGCTAAGGTGCTTTTTTCTTGATTGTTCATATATTTCTTCCATTTGCCAAAAAGTATTCAAATTAATACAGAACATCATCTCTTCCATGACTGATATCTTTCTGAATGCATGGAGTTGCTTCTAAAATGCTTTCTAAGTTAATGACATCTTGGGTTTTCAGTCACTAACAATACACATAGCATCAATGAATAATAATAGAACAAAACTATGTGGCTTCTTCCTCAAATATCAAAGAAAGAAAAAATATCACATAAGACAGTCAACTCAACATATGTTACAAAAAATTATGTTAGATGAAACTAGATCTGATTGGAAAGAAGGTTTGCGTAATCCTGCATGTCAAAGGCATAGTTTTAGATATGCAGTTTGACAACACTACAGAAACCTGAAATTTTGCACAAGAGCAGTGTTGTGCTATGTCATAGAAAACGTAAATTTTATCTGAAAAGTTTCCATCCTTCTCTTTACGCAAGTGCATCTTGTTATGTCTTAACACACTTCGAGAAATTTGGTTTACAATTTAATTAGGGAATAGCAATTCCATAATGCAAGATACATCCTTCTGAAGTATTCACTCCATAGAAGAGAATGACAACACAAGTTTTCATAAGAATTTTAGTTTTACACTACTAGTACAAAAGACAAATCGTGTATAATTTTAAAGTGTTTATTTTTTTTTTTACAGATTTTCAAAGCTGTAGAAAGATTGAATTTTCACAGCAATTCATTTAGTGAAAGAAAAGTTTCTACAATAAATGTTTACACCTTATATATGTTGGTTCTGTTCATTTTATATACACAAGTGAAATGTAGCATGCAAAATTCTGACTGCTGAATTATATTTTGGGGAAGAACCCATAATTATGGCCTTCCTTTTTTGTTAATAACTACGTATGTAACTGAAAGCAAACCAAAAAAAAATGGTTAGAGCTATATATATTGGAGATGAATTCAACTCTAGGTCTCTCCTATTTTTCAGCACTTAACGACAGCGCTCCTACACAGTTCTGAGTATAACCTTTCTAGAAATTTGTTTAATTACCTACCCTCTACGTTAAGTAGAAGTTGTCATTATTTGCAGGCTATGACTTCCTTCCAAGGTTATTTTTGGGAGATGGAATTAAAGAGGTGTCCGGACACAAAAACCGCCTTGGTATTTCACACTGATGTGAATTAATGAACGTTCAACAACGGGAAATTTAACATGTTCAGAGTTGAATGTAAATGCTAAATGGTTGCTCAGTAGAATACTAACACATTGCTTCTCTCCATCCACCTTCCCTCTCTCCTTCCTTTTTACAAGATGATATGGTAATTACCAGTCACTTGAAGAGTTTGGGAAAAATTTGCTTCTGGTTAATGGAACTTTAAGCACCTGAACATGCTCAAATTAGTGATAATACAATTGTGTTTAGCAATGAGAGTACCCATATGTCCATATAGTAAAAGCAATGTGTCCATAACGAGGTAGAAGTTATTTTATCCCCAAGCAATGTAAAGATGTAATAAGAGGATAAGACACTGAAGCAATTTTTAATTAGACAGTTATGGAGATTTCTTCATCATATCCTGATTTTAAATTATTCAGTATTAATGGTTAGATCTTTGGTACATCTTTCATATTCTTGACTTTTTACTCATGGAAATGGAATTTCTTTGGGAAAAAAAATAAAATTCATTAACATCAAAAAAAAAGAAAGAGAAAGAGAAAAAGAGAAAGAGAAAGAGAAAGAGAAAGAGAAAGAGAAAGAGAAAGAGAAAGAGAAAGAGAAAGAGAAAGAGAAAGAGAAAGAGAAAGAGAAAGAGAAAGAGAAAGAGAAAGAGAAAGAGAAAGAGAAAGAGAAAGAGAAAGAGAAAGAGAAAGAGAAAGAGAAAGAGAAAGAGAAAGAGAAAGAGAAAGAGAAAGAGAAAGAGAAAGAGAAAGAGAAAGAGAAAGAGAAAGAGAAAGAGAAAGAGAAAGAGAAAGAGAAAGAGAAAGAGAAAGAGAAAGAGAAAGAGAAAGAGAAAGAGAAAGAGAAAGAGAAAGAGNAAAAAGAAAAAGAAAAAGAAAAAGAAAAAGAAAAAGAAAAAGAAAAAGAAAAAGAAAAAGAAAAAGAAAAAGAAAAAAATACATTTGTTAGGTCAAACATTATTCTTACCATCAAATATTCCAGTTACAAATTGAATCTGAATATTTATCTGTATCATGTAAAGTAATGAAAAAATATTTTAGAAAGCATACTTTTATCCTGCAGTGAAGAAGTGAAGAATATCATATTAAAACAACAACAGCATCAGCAACAACAAAACAAAACAAAACTAAATGAACAAACCAAACCAAACCAACCAACCAACCAAACAAACAAAAACCACTACCAACAACAACAAAAATTTTGGACACAAGATCATTGACAAATAAGCATTACTGTTCAGAATCTATTTTTCTAAACCAACAATATTGAATCTTCTTATGGGAAAATAAGAAAAAAATCTCATTTACTGTCCTGTCAGATATCTCATTGATGATGAGCTTGATAGTTTTCACTCTGGTCCAATATACAACTTCGGATTTTTCAATTTCTAGTAAGTTAGACATTCTTTTATTTATTTATTTTTAATTATTTACATTGTTTTCCACTACTACATTAGAACCTAATGATGGATAAGAAGAGAAAAAATTAAAATGAGAATATATTTCTTCAGGTATCAACAGGTCAACAGCCATAATTTATGAGCTGACAGATCCTTAAATTTAAACTGATTTTGACATTTGATCACAAGAGTCAGTACTGCTGCTGGAGGGGAAAAGAGGGAAGAATAAAACTCTCTATTTATTTTTGCTTTTTAGTGGAGCAGAGCTTTCCTGATGTGCTCTAACTTCCACCTCTGTTGAAAGTGGAATCCTAAAGTAAGTGATGTTACCTTGCCATGCATATATTATACAATCAACTTATTCCTACCTACTTGACAATAGAGAATTTTCTCAGGCTTTTATGAAAGTCATGCTTACTTGTGCTAACATTAGATTACTTTTCATCCTGCACTTTCACTGCATTTAGTCATTTGACTTCACGGAGTTCAGTTATTTTTTGATTAATTCCTAAAACAATATAGTATGCATGAGGTAGCAGAAACTGCTGTCTTTATGGAGTTTCAATACTATGTCTATTAAGACAAAGTGACCTAACATGNTTAATTAAAACCTTTAAAAAGTGGTCATCTTTTAAAAGAGAACTTAACGTGTGTAGGCAGAGATAACTGCTAGGTACACAGTAGAGCACAGTGACAGAAAAAAGGCAGTCAGAACAGAGTTCTGAAGGGGATTAACACAGATACAAGCTAGCACAGAAATACTGATGGAAAAAGAAGTCTATGAAAATCCATGGAAATTCTTCTAGTGAGAACATACACAATCACTTTTCCAAGCTGGAGTAAGTAGGAGAACTCAAGTGAAAGGTGTTTATTTTCTGTCAAGGTTTAAGTTACTCTCAGTATCTAGTCATGTTGTTTTTCCTTTACTTAAGGGAAAACTATGAGATCCTCATTTGCTGTTTCCTCTAACACACTTCTTCACAACCAATATATCTGCATCCGTCACTTACCCTCTTTACTATGGGTCCAGTCCAGTTCACAGTAGAAAGGCTAAACACAAGTCACAAAACGCACTGATCTCTGTCAGATTAGTCCTTGTTAGAACAATAGTAAAAGCACAGGAAGAACAAATGCCCTCATTCAAATTTTAAGCTGTGCAGCACTGGGGTTTTCATGACTAAGACTTCAGTTCCCTCCTCCTGTCCACATACTTACCTTCCCAAATGCAAATGCAACCTACTCAGAAAGTTGAATACGGATTAGTTTATAATGAACAGTAGAAGTAACTAGTGAGTACTGATTGCAGAGTGTATCTATTTAAATCCTTCCTGCTCAAAATTATTCTTGTGCACCCAGTGCTGGCTGCTGGCATTTAAGTGCTTTTCTGAGCAGCCACAATGGACAGACAGTATGTGCATGAAGATGTTCCTGAAGGTAACAAATACACTTTTAATTTGGCTTTTGGAGTATTTAACTCCTGAGATTCACCTTTGTAGCTCAAACTAAATCTTGAAAAGGCTTGTTAAGCTTTCTTTTCAAACCTCTGCCTCAGTCCTTGTACTGATGAGTTTAAATCAGAATGGACCAGTGGAATTCTAGCGCCAAGAAATTTATAAAAAAGTAATTGCACAGTGCAAGACCTCAAAAATCATAAAACTGATTTAGATTTAACAGTGTAGGTTCTCAGACTTTCAAATATGTGTGAATCTAGCTATAGCAGACTTTACCCATGACAGTATTCAGTCAATTTATGTTTGCAGATCATCACATATCCGAGCCTTTTTAACAATGCACATGGTTGACCTTACTTTGATCTACTGTTTTATTGCTTGTCATTACCCATTAAATTTTTAAACCTTTTTCTTCAATTCATTTATTTCATTTTTTTTCCTCATCTTACTCATTTAAGAAAATGGCTGCAGGGTTCCTTTTAAGATCTGCAGAGATACGATTTATTAAAGCTTTTACCAACATTTTAAGGAAGGATTATACCAACATTTACAATTGATTCAGGATCTATCACGAAAGATTGTATAAGAGAAAGAAGCATTATTTACCTTCTAAACCTTCAACCCCTACAAGAAAATATAGTGTAGTTGAAAGCTAATGTGTGGTGGATCATACAAGAGAAAAGAAAGAAGATTCCCAATACCTAGTAAAGATCACAAAACTATTGAGAAAAACACAAACACCTTTCTGGCACATTAACAATGACTTTAAAGAATCGTATTCTATCACTGATTTTTAATGAGAATTTCTTAAGAATTTTAATGGATAGTTGTGCCTAAGCTTTTATCCTGCTTTAGGGTTTCAGGATAATCAATAGTAATAAATATTGATTGCACTAGTGTTCTAAGCGTAATAGCTTCACAAATATGTCAGAGTGAAAATACCACTAATGCTCATGGAAGAACTTTAGGGCTGAGCAATTCCAGTCGAATTTAGAAACAGGTCCACAAGCAGACTTTTCACATTTCATCAGTGCAAATTTATGTGGATACTGGATAATTTTCTTTTCCACTGTCTCAGGTATACGATAAATAAGTTTTGTCAATAAGCAAATTAAATATTCACTTTCATTGATTTCCTTTGAATAGTCCACTGGCAATTTACTATTTATACATTCAGTTTCCTTAAACAGATGAATACTGCTAATATTTCTTGCATTTTTTTTCCAAATGATCTGTCAACTGCAAGTATATTTTTGCTTTGTCCATCAGTGTGGTATTTCTCTATGCTGCAGTTGATTCCCCAGGTCTCTTCTGCTGTAAGGATCTAGGAAAACCACCTTCTGTGAGTTTGATGTATGCCGGGCACGGATCAGATGGCCTGTATGATACTCAAACTCACTAACTTTTTCTTTTGAGTTGGAAATAGAGATCAAATGTCTTACGGTTGGTTTCTCTACCCTGCAGGTTGCAAGGCTGAACAGAGTTCTTGTATTAGCTCTCAGGTAGTCAGCTGCACCCCTGGAAGCTGCCTGGGGCAGTAAAAGATGTGTCTGACTGTTGACAGGGCAATCCCCTGGGTGTTGCAGGAGACACCACCTGCTGGTGTCATGAATTCATGGCCTAGTTCTTGCTTTCTTCCCAACCTTTCCTTCTATTTTCTTTCCCATATCTTATTTTTAAGATGTTACTACACTTTAAGAACTTGTTTTCATTGCCCTTTAAAAAAGATGAATGGTGTACCACCACATTTGTAATGAATTTCTCACTTGAAATCTCTTACAGATTTGCTCTGTGACAAGAAAAGCAACCAGCAATGCTGCCTTCTAACATATGTTGTGCTGAGTCTTACTGTCAGGTTTTCTGTGAGAAGCTGAGATTGGCACTTTCTTGAAAATAAATTCATGGATAATGATCTAAAACACTTCACAGAGCAACTACAAAGCCTGAAAACAAGGTATTCGATATTCAGATGATAATGGCAATGCTAACTCAGCAATGGTTAATCTAAAAGCCTAAGTGACAAGTTTGTGGTGAATCTGCACTTCTAGGGATTCCATTTCATTTCACATCATACTGGATCAAGTTAAAATTCTAGATAAATGGGAAATTGTTGGGATCAAGTTTGTTTTCTGCCTTCAGAAGAGTTTTATGAACCTTCATAAGTCTCCTAACAAGTTTCATTAATTAGAATAAGTTTTCTTCTTCTTTTAGCTTTTGCAGAATTAAATCTTTGTCCTAAACTCCAAAACCATATTGACTTGCAGATCTCCACAGGCAGGTGAGCTACCACCCACCTCTACCAAGATGTACTTGTGGTCAATAAGGACAGTCTTCATCAAAGGAATTAGACTGAATATTTTCTGTGAACTGCATGGAAGAGTAATTACATTTCTACTGTCAGTTCTCTTTTAAGGTCCTTAAGCACCTTAAGCACAAGGAATAATGAATTAAACTCTTTTATCTGTGATGTGAAAATATTAACTGACGTCCAAAAGCACTTCCACACCAGTTTAATTTGTGGGATATCTAATGGAATATGTCTGAAAACAGTCTTGAAAAACAACCTTCCCAAAGCTGATCTTCCTTTTACAAAAGTAATAATAATAATAATAATAATAATAATAATAATAATAATAAATGCCTTTTTTGCTCTTTCCCATGATAGTTTATTACATTTTACATTTTTTTTCCAAGAGGAAAATGTTAGCATTTTATTTTTAATTAAGCTGAGGTTATAGCTAAATAACCATTTGGCTAGTTTTTTGTCAAAACTGTTGAACATAACATTTAGTGTGTCTACATTCTAGTGCAGAAAAATTAATAAAAAAGAACACATGAAACTGTATGTTAGTTTTGCATGTCCTGTGATTGTGCACTCTTTGTCAGTCTTTAGCAAAAATTCCCACCTGAGTCAGTGGCATGTACACTGACATTATTTTGTTAGTACATTCAAGCTAAAAGTACTCTGTTTCCTCATATTTCCATGTTTTTTTAATGTGTGTTTTTGAAAGCTAAGATTCTTATGCATAAAATATTTTGTTGTGACATTGAAATTTTTCTACTGGAGATAAAGTCCTGTGCTGTGATCTTACCTTGAGCAAAAGCACATGGGAAAGGCAAGGTTCTACCTGATGTGTACTGTATGAGATTTCTTTTGTGACTCTTCTTATGTAATACTAGTATGATGGACTTTGTGTTTTTTAATGGTTCAGCTGTTTGACCAAAAGCATTTTTTAACTGCTTCAGTGTATAAAATGTGAAAACAGAAAGACCTTGACTGATGCTGGACCTTTAAACTGTAATCTTCCAATCACACTTTAACAGAACCGAGGACAGACTTCTAATTCTAGAAGAAAGACATGTGGCAGGCAAAATCCTCAAGTAGGCATCCAGAAGTGAATCAGTAAACATTACACTACCGTAGCTGAAAGATGAGAGCATGCAAACCTAGAGCAAGTCTTCACCAAAAGTGCAAAAACTTCACAGATTTGTCCTCAGAATTATGGGATCATCTGTTCTCAGAAACAAAGTGCACAACAAACTAGGAAAAATGATCGTGCTCTATGCACACACAAGCACACACAGAGATCATTGCCTGCACCTCAAAACTGTAAAGTTCTGGTATTACTTTACTACGTACTTGTGAAAATATGAAATTATGAGGCTAATTATATAATCTAATTATTACATCTCTTGTTTTTCATAGAAAGGCTTTGGACAGGGATCTGGATAGGCTGGACAG
>VXAL01002396.1:82343-121790 GCA_013399475.1 Chauna torquata | reverse complement strand
GCCTAGAGGATTATGTTAATGCTGTTACGAAGCATACAAGACTACTCCCATACTCAAGATTAGAGGATACATGCTCAAGGATACACGCCAATGTAATGCTGCTGGTGGCATGAAAGAAAACATTTTGTTATAATTTGGACAGTGACTCTGCAGGATGCAAACTTATCAGAATTACCTCAAAATTGAGAGAATGAGAAGAGCTGTTACTCTTTTCTGTGTGACCTAGCTAATGAGACATGTAAGCATTATACGCAATACAATGTCCCCACATCAAAAACTAATCTAAAGGTGCATTTTCATGCAATAAAATTGTTATTCTTTATAAAGGAAATATAAAAGAAAGAAAAACACATGACAGATTAAAAAAAAAAGAAAGCAATTAAGGAACAGTGAAGAGCAGTGTTTTACTTGCTATTTGTTTGTATTTTAGTAGCACTACAGAAGTCAGTTATTCATTAGAATCCTATTGCCTTAGGATATCTACAAACATAACAAATACGTAATTCTTCCTTTTGAGAGTTTGTTATGAAAGTATGAGGCACTTAAGAAGATGGAACAAATCAGGGAACTAGGTCGTTTCTATAAAGAACTTGCCATGATGATCTCATGCCTTACTACTGTAATGATTTTATAAGGCATCATAGCAACAGAGCATTTAAAGAAGGATTTTAAAGTGGATGTCAAGATACATATCACAACTTATATTTTAACTTACATTTCCTTTTTATCTATTGCAGTTACAAGATGCTCTGCCTCAGAAAATGTTTGCAGCTTCCAGTGGGATGAAACATACAATGAATACGGTTTATCCAAGTTCAAACACATTAGTGGAAATGACTCTTGGGTGAGAATTTATTAATTGGATGGATGTAATATTCCATACCTATTATACAGATGGGTTGAAAAAAATGTTTACAGTTGACTTAGTGATTGCGATATTAAGGCCAAGAATTTTATATTTGGTGCAGGAAAAAACTTTATATTGCTAAAGCAGTGGTACAGATTTGGAAGTGAGTAAAGGACAACATTAATAATCATCCATCACTTTTAGTAAATAACAAACCCGATGTCTGTCTCTTATTTTGTATATAATGACAAGTCGCTGAAAGTTTTTTGGTGGTGAGTGGTGGTAGTAGGTTACTGCCTCTCGTTACTGCCTCTCTAAAAACTGTAACCTTTCTTTTGCTTCTCGTTGCTACAGTATGAAGAAGCTAAAGGAGGAAATGAAAGGCGTTGTTAAGGAGCTGGCTGAGAACAATCATATTTTGGAAAGGCAAGCAATTATTTTCCCTTTTGGGGCTGATAGTAGGAACAGGCTTAATTTGGTACATTTTGTAGATCCAGAGTGCAAACTAAGGGACAATTCTGTAATCTCTTTAACTGTAAATATATTTTGAACTATTGATCTGAGGTGTAACAAAAAAACTTCCTTCAAAAAGGAAGTAAAAAAAAGTACTGTAAAATCATTCTGACATAGCAATTACGACATTTTTGTTCAATGTCACTTAGGTTTAGGTAATAGAAATATCTGTTGCACAGAGCGGTTAATTCTGAATTTAAACACAATATTTTTGCAGCAATCCAGTGGGCTCTTTTGACTCTTCACTTTTAGGCATCATTTTTAACAACTGTGAAATTATACCAATATCATTGAATGATTTTGCGGTTTTCAGATTGCTTAAATAAAATGAGGAGATGGAATTTTCATTATCGCCTACAGAATGCTTTTGCTTTTTTTCATAATGGTGATAAAATATGACATCCTGATGATGATAAAATATATAAAAAGAATGATCTCCCAAAAGCTTCAGGCTAAATTGCTGGTAGAGCTGAGCTTAGCTTCAAGCTGAACTGGTTTTGTTCTGTTCCCCACCCCCAGTCCTGTACTTGGAGCATAGCATCCAAGATACATTTCTTGTATCTGTCATCTACAAAAGTTAAGATAAAAATGTGTGTCGGCATGCAACAAGGGAAGGGAAAAGCCCACAAATAAATTATAACAAAGTAAGGATTAATTGATTCTGTATTTAATCTATTAAGTCACCTAAGAATACACTATTTTTTCATTTTAGATTTGGTGCTTTGACTATGGATGGTGGCCTGCGGAATGTGGACTGTATCTAGCTTTCAAAGGACCTGAAGAGGACTTGTAAATTTTTCAAAGGGAAAAAAAACACTGTTGGGACATTTAAAAGCAGATAATATATCTGTGCACAGGTTTTTTCCTCAGCAAGTGTAGAATTAAGAAAAGGTAAATATGTATAATATGTAAATATAGAAGATATATATATATATCTTTTTTGTCAACATTAGCATAGAATTACTCCTGCTAGGGAATTTAACCCTTGGAGTATCTCTGATAGAGTCCTAAAGGCAGAAGTGTTGTTGATGAAGTTGACATTTGTTTGTTTCTAATATTGCCCCTTTTTCAGAATGCAATCTTTATTGCAAGAGAATTTGCAGAACTGTGAAAATTAGGATTAGTCTTTAAAGGGTGTTTTGGGTTTCCTTTAACCACCACTGCTACTTTGGAGTCTAGTTCAATGACTAATATCACAAAACATGAGGAGAGTTTTAAATAGGATCTCTTTAAATAAGCGTGAATGGGGACTAAAAGCACAGACAGGACAGAGTGGAAGCGCATTTCTCTTTCCTTCACATCCAAACTGTTAGTTCACTTCTGCAAGAAAATAAATTCACAATATTTTTTTTAAGTCCTTGTCCATATTTGGTGCCATATTGTCTGCTCTGTATATGGAACTTTTTCAGTCTAGGTTGTCAGATTGAATGTAGAAATTCCTTTTGTAGAGTGGTGTTTTCAGAATTTTCCTGAAATCTTGTTGCTCACCGCAAGAGAAGTAGGTTCTTAGTCAGATAGCTTTTTTCAGAATCTTGTTTGCAGGCAAAATTTAAAAAGGTTAAAAATCTATATTGCAAGAATTTTTGGGCAGTCAGTAGACTAGATGGCATTATGCCTCAATGGTAACTGAATATTAGAAAAATAATTTACCAGTCCAGATGTTGAAAAAGGACCACACCCACCGACTTATGACTGAGATATTAAGCTTAAGTGAAAAATTTAGTAAGACTGTGTATATTTATTTTCCAGGATCAGTAGTCACTTCTTTCCAGTACTTCATGATTGGGTTGCAGAGATGCAGAATGAAAACTGTCTGCCCCAAATTATATAAAATGAGAGGAGGAAGAGAAGAGGAAAATAAACCCTCAGAAAACAACTCTAACTTTGTTTGGATGCTACAGGTGTACTTGTGTCAGATGAAGAATACATAAATATTGCAGGTCTCAACTCTTTCTGTGTAGAAGGCTGACCAGAGATGATCACCAGTATCCAAATAGCTCTTCTACTTGCCATATTGCCTCTGTAAGAAGAGCTGGACCCATGCTATTTAAAATTTTTCATAATCAGTGGTGAAAGATTTAGGTATAAAGTAAACAGTAGTAACCTGTGATAGCTTCTGAGAGTTTTGTGATGTTCATTCCCTGCTTTTCTGCCCAGGTCAGAAAGCAAAACATTTCCACTGTATTTAAAAAAACAAAAACAAACAAACAAACAAAAACACTTAAATAGAAACATCTGAAATTTATAATTGATTGTTTCGTTGCTAAAAGAGAGGAAATTCAATGCCTTGATATCGCTGAGACCTGCTTTCCAGTATTCCTGGCTAGAATCAAATATTAAAAGGAAATTCAAATATTCTTACACCCATGTGAGGATGACTGTTCCTTTGCAAGTTTTGTCAAAGAAATCTAGCTATGCAAAACTAGTGCAGCAGTTTGTTATACATTTTTCCTTGGTTAGCCATGGCATTCCTAACCTTGTTTTAAACTACTGGAATCATGTTTAACTGGAATGTTTTAATGCCTGGTTGTGCATTCATTCATTCACATCCACAATCTCACTGATTGTCAGTAAAACACATGCCTAGGTATTAAAAGAATCAGGTTCTCGAATTGTACATAAATTATATGTTTTTTTCAACATTTTGTCAGTAACTCCTTATTGTTTCAAAGGCTCTTAATCTTGAAAGAAACTGAGTGTTAGTTGGAATATGTAGTTTTCAACTTCGTTTATACTGAAGAGAGTCTGAAAAGGAAAGCTAATTGTAGTAACAATATAGTCCATATATTGAAGTATGTGCAGCATTCTTTTACATGGTTGAAAGTGCTTTACATTCTATTATGTTCATTTTAAACATTGCTGGTTTTAGCGTTGCTAAATACATCAGTAATCTTAATCTTGTTAAAATTACTTTAAAAAAAAAAAGTAATTTTAACTAAGCACTAGCTAAGGAACTTGAAGTAATCAGTTCATAATCTACTGATTACGTTCTTATGAAGCGAATATATTTCTCACGTTGAAGCATGGTGTATGACACCATGGAATTTTTGGCTCATACTAAGTGTCCTGATACTATCAGTCATGCTACTGATTTGCCAAAAGAATTAATAGGAAGCAATATACGGTTCTGCCTCCTGAATCTGGTTAACTGTTTTAGGGGGGTTAGCTTAGCATATTATCTGTTTACTCGAACAAATCTGTCTTCATATGAATTGTGAAAATGCATGAGTGAATGACTTAAATACATCATCAACCACTTACTGTAGGGTGTGTACTTCTTTGTCTTTCCATAATTTCACTTTTTGTCCATTTCAGTATTACCCTGTATGCTCATATGAAATAAGCCTTGAAATCTGAAGTAGCGCAAAGTGCAGCTTAGCTTGCATTAGTCGGCTGTCCGGAAGAAGTATCCCGAACAACAGAATCAGTAGCATAGGCGCTATATGGTAGAACCACTAATTCTTTTTATTTTTTAACCATATTGCTGATAATGCGTTCAGATCAAAATTAGTTCTCTGTAAGAGTGGCAAAATTCCTAGACAGTGAAATGGTGTACTGGTAGAGCTTGATCAGCACTCATTTAGTTATGGTACTGCAAAAGTGGTAATCATACAATAATTTTGGACGTAGTGCTATGATAAGGATTAAAAAGGCTGAATGGAGGAGGTTTTTTTTTGTTTGTTTGTTTAAATCTTGAATCCTAGAAGAGGTGAGATGTGGAATAAACTGGAGTTGCATAAACCTGTTTGGATAAAATTAAACACAGAACTATAGCTGGGTAGTTACATAGCATTATGTTAGTGTGAAATCCCCTCCAGGAAGGGCAGGGTAGGTGGCTTGGTTAGCCAGCTTTGGTTAGCTGAATGGGTGGCAGCTGCTAGCGAGGGACCTGAAAGCCAGGGATAGAGTCCCACCCTGGTCTGTGCAGAGGAAGGCATGGTTTACTGGTGACCAGCACAATGAAAAGCACTTTTAAACTGTCTTATCCATAAAAATTTAAAAAAAAAAAAAAAAAGGTGCCAGCCACCGGAAGATCAGTTAGAGGAGAAAAAGGAGAATAGGTAGGGTCTGGAAAACTTGCCTGAGAAGGACAGGAAAAAAATGGGACTTGGTTGGCTGAAAGGAGAGAAGATTGGAAGAAGGGGAAAGCAGAAGTCATCAGTTATCTAAAGGCTGTTACATGTCTGTGGTGAAAGGATTAGAGATTACAAGTATAAACTATAGTGCAAGAAAGAAAAAAAAAAATCCAGACTAGGAGTTAGGAAGCATTTTTCTGACAGTGAAGAGAACAGACTGTTCTGGGAAATGAGCAGCATCTGTTACACAGGTGAGTCAGGAACAGGTTAACTGTCCGGAGCTCTTGTGGCCAGTGCTGCCACTGCCAGGGATGCCTGGCCTTTCCAGCTGTACTTTTTTCTGCCCTCTGAACACTGTTGCATGCTTTTTGGTTATTTGTTCTGCTGATTGGAAAAAAAATAAATCTGGTAGGGCTAGTATCCCTCAGTGGACCTTGCTCTTTTGATGCCGGTACCAGCCTAGCCAGCAGTGACTGCGCTCGTAGATGTCCGTGTGGGCTTCTTTTGGAGAACTGTTCTTCATGTTGACAAGGAAGACTGACAGCAACAGGTAGAGCTGCTGGTGTACCACAGCCACGGGCATGCTGCAGTTGGTCAGAGGTGTACTCCGCTCCTGAAGACTTGCACAAGTGTTCACTGAGGTCTGTGACTGCCCAGGCTTTCCCATCAGGTTATGGGCAGTGTCAGTGCTGCCTAGCCATGGAACGTGTTTCCTAGACTAGCTGCTTTAACCAATTTAGGAAGATCGGTTTAATTGGAATTACTGAAGTACAACACCATCACTTGCCAGCTCCCCCTGTGCCGGCGTGAGGGCTGCTTTATCATCCCTGAGGATATCGGGCCACACGATGTGGGGTTTGTTAGCAATTCCAGAGGCAGCTGAGAGCAGGCGCGCCGCATCAGGCGCGCGGCACCGCGCCGCGCTGGGGGCCCCGCCGGGCTCTCAGCTGTGGTTGGCGGGCACGTTTGGTGCCTCGTCGAGAAAGGCGGCGATGCTGGTACAACCACACCGCTGCTTCCCTGGTGGCGGCTGTGGGAGCCTTGCTGCGGTCAGAGATGTAAGCGGAGAGGAGTGGGTACAATCTTTAAATAAATCAGATGGAAAGACTTCATATTTGTATGCACTTTCATCCCTTGGGCCGCTCTGTGCGAATATGCAGATAAGTTGTTCGTAAATCCTGTAGCTCCGCAAAATGAAAATGCCGCACGCCCCGACCACATCCTGCTCGCTTACTTTATGCCTTTTAAAATCTGAAAGGCTGCGTTAAAACAGACGATGTTTCTAAGGGCTAGGACTCACCAAATGTGCTAGTTAGCTCCCTGTCAACGTTTTCCGAAGCCGTGAGTTTGATAAATCTGGGCTGCCGGTTGCTTGCAGGAGCGCGACTTGCTGCCACGTTGCTACAAAGAGAGAGGTTTGGCTCGGTGGTGCAGAAGGGGAGGTTCTGTGGTGGGCACCTTGCGCGCTCGGCACTGGAGGCGCAGCCAGTGAGGGACTGTCCCGAAAAGCTTCCTGAGGGAACCTCGGCCTGAAAAACAACACGCAGCCGTGGGTCAGGGGGACAGGGCTGGTGGGCCCGGAGCACTGCAGAGCCCCGGCAGCAGCTGTTCCGCCCAGAGATGTTTCCCTATGGAGGTCTCAGGAAGGGACACGTGGGACCGGGCCCCTCCACTGTCATCGGGGCGGGCTGGGAACGTGCCCAGCACTGCCACGAGGTGACCAAAACCAGGAGGCGGCTGCGGGGCCTGGATGCCCCCGGCGCCTCCCCACCTGTGTCAGCGGTGCTGGCATCGTGCCCCTCGCCCGGCCCTGAGGAGTCCAGAAACGCGAGCACCGCCAGGGTGCATCGCGTGCACACTGAGGAAATGCCTTCTGGGGTGCGTAGTAGACGAAGGCGGGTTTTCCTTTCCCTGTGGAAAACAACTTTCCAGTCTTCCAGCCATTTAATTATCACCAAAATACTCTAAAATGCAGTGACTCAATTCACCTGCTTGCTTCTGTTCCTTATGGTAGGAAAACATACATAACCTATCGCTGGTGAAAGGTCTTCACCTGTCATCTCCGAGTTTTAAAAGCATTTGGCCACACTATTGTTTCTCGTGGCGACCTCGAGAGCAGTCTCCTCACAGCGTCGCCAGACGCGCTCGCCCTGGTGGCTGTTCCTTCTCCTGCGGGCATCGCCACAGGAGCACTGGAAGGTGCTGGCGCTCCGAGCAGTGGGGTGCTTCATCTTCTTCACGAAGGCCAGGCACGGGAAGAACAGCTGGGGTAGCTCAACCTTTTTTTGTGCTAGAAGTCCATCTGGTGGAGCTGCTGGAGCATTTTCATTTCTGGGAAATTTCAGAGGGAAAAAAAACAGCTCGATGCAGAGCTCAGGAGAAGGGCAGCTGGCTCTGTGTCTGTTGGGCAGCTCTGCTGTGGCTGCCTTTACATCGCTTAAAAACATGATGGACCTTGTTTTGTTTTCAGTGCTTCTATAAAATGCAGAGAAAAAATTGAAGGGAAAAAAATCTTCCTCCTTTGAGAACTTTATGGGACACATTCTTCATAGTTTCTGTTCCCCTCCCCCAAAACAAAACCCTTGTGTTTTAGAATAATTGAGTGCTGTCCTTAGAGAAGCGACACGTTAAGGTGTGTCATTTGCCTTTGATTTACATCACTGAGTCTTTGTTTAAGAGATGAGATGTGAAACCCTGGGCAGGCAGAAAGGTCAGTCTTTCCTTATTGTTCTGTTCTGGCTTAAGGATATGTTACAGCCTTGTATTGTTCTCCGCTGAGATATAAAATGCCTGTTGTAAGGTTCCCGTTGTTACACTTACCTTCTGTAGCTCTATTTTTGCAGTTACTAGCCTGAATGGAAATACTTTGGATGTTAAAAATAATTATTTACCATTTTAGTTAGTGCACCATTCGTTCTGACAGGATGTATAAGTACATTTATGTGAAAGTAGATGTTAAAAATCGTATTTTTTTCTTTTATGGTCAAATATTCTGTGGCGAGAGCTCCAAGTGTCATGTTGGATTATGTATCTTCCAGTAATGTTGGCTCAGACAGTTACAGCTTACAGTGCTTTTCCCTCTCCTCCATGACAAGCTCCATTTTTTTTCAGCCATAATCCTTCAAGCTGCTCTCTTCAATTGCTGGCGAAGTAGCACAGGGAGCATTCAACATTTATAGCCTAGCATGAATATAACGTTTAAAAGCCATAAAGTGGTATGGAGATAAGAGGGAACAACAGCTAAATCAGGCACAGACTGCTGCAATAACCTCAGTGCTTGCCTGGCGTGCAGGCACGCCGATGAGCCGGGCTGATGGACCCGTCTGGCTGAAAAATTGGCTCAGGGCAGCAAATCCATGCCCCTGTCAGACCAGTTTGTGGGCTCTTCGGTGAGGGTGTGAATGCAGAAGAAAAAAGTGTTCTTCACTTCAGAAAGCTGGCCGGCACTGATGTGCTCCAGGAGGTAACAGGAGAAGTCAGCTTCTGAAGCGCATCTAAACCGGCCATGAAAGCAGCCGCAGGCACCTCCAGGGCTGCAGCGAGGTTTGTGGCCACTGTGGCAGCCTCCACTGGAAAAGTCGTGGTCCACTTCGGGTATCCCTGTGAAGCAGAAGTTACAGCTGAAGTTACAAGTGTAAATACCTTTCAGAGGTTTTAAGCTGCCTGGCAAGACGTGACAGTGCTGGAAGGTTCCCAAATAATTCTGTGCTTTCCAGAGGCTGCAAGTGGTGGGGATCTTCATTTTATGTCATCTAAAAAGCAGACGCAACAGCATCTTCCAGATTGTCCGCTGTGGATAAAGAAGGAACTACACACTAAATTGCCGTGGGGATTCTGAGCCACAAAGACACAGGTATTATTTTTATTTAAATCACCCTGTTTGAATATTGACTGAAGTCAGTTCTCACTAGATGGTTGCCCTCAGACAAGAGCAGAGTCAGAGGTGGTAAGAATTAAAAGGCGTGAGAAATTCCCGCTGGGATAGGGAAGCCGTCAAAGGGCACATCAGAGGGGGGATTTTCAAGTACTTGAAAAACAGACTTTTTCCGTCTCAGAGAAAAGGACTGCGATGTCGTGACGGGAGGGGTGGCCCTGTGAGCATCCCTGGCCAGCCTGTCCCTGCAGGGACGTGCCATAGCAGAGCTTCGGCAGGGGCTGGACTTTGCTGTCATCATTTCACAAAGGGGCTGTGGTCATCTTTGTTTTTTTTGTACGCTCCTTGGTACATGTAATAAAGTGAGGTGAGATCACTGGAGTGAATGAAGAACTACTGAGAAAAGGGTCTTACTGCTTCTTGTGCTATTTTTGTTTGTAATTCACAAGTAGGTTTTCAGGCTTCTGCTAAAAATCAAAAAAATACTTCCATATAACCCAGGGAAGAATGACCAGAATGGAAAAAAAGAGTTCAAGGAGATCAATGATCATCTGTTTAAATGCAGTGCACACGGTGCACATTATTCGAGCAATATATTTCTTGGAAAAAAAATAAGGCAATACTGATATTTCTGGACCTCAGCCCAGGAAGAAAGCCAAGTGTGATGAAATTCCTCTGAAAAAGATGCTTTGTAGTGTCTGAGCTCTTGCTGTTGTTTTGGATCACTTTTCAAGAGGGACTTAATCGGTTTAGCACTCCTGACTTGCTCAGCCATTTACCTTTTCACATCTGTTTTGGGGGGTAAAAAACTGGTGAACTGTGCAGCTGCAGAATGCCACTGCCTGGCCTGACTGCTCCGTACAGAGCAGTTCGAAACAGAAGCAGTCTGGATTATTCTGGTTTAAGCCGATGAAATAATGTGCAGTAAAGAGTTCTTTTCTTTCAAATTTTCGCATCTTCTTTTAATCTGAGAGTACTGTGAAGTGGTAATTTTCAGCATCTTATATATGTGCTGATGGTTTCGTGGTATGTAGTATTATGTAGCACAGCAGCCCTGGAGGAGGCGTGTTGTTCGGCCTTATCATCTGACATTTGAAAAATGAGGCATTTCTAATGGTTTTAGACAAATGTCTGTCTCTACGCTGCCAGGTTTTGGAATACTGTTTCTCAACAGTTTTACTTTCCCCAGAGTCTGGTCAGTGGGCTGGGTTTACATAGGTGGCAGGGGGCGTGAAAGGAATTATTTTGGGGACTGCTTGCTCTAGACTTCCTAGTTCATTTCTACAACTTCTCTTTTACCTTGAATTTTGACACTATCATGGCAGATACACCTTTTCCTTGAGCCAAATAGAAACGCTGCTAGGCCTTTTCAGGAGTTTTGCTCTTCTTTTAAGAGAATATAGAGAAGTTATAGAGCCTACGTGACTTTCGGTTCGAACTTTCTGAAGATATTTAATCAGAAGGTATTTAGAGGTACCGTGAAAAACAGGTTGTTTCCTTTCAATTTTAAGTGATGGGACAGGATTGGGAGTTCACAGACGCTTTTGTTGAAAGCATGGCATTATGAACTGCTACGTACTACTCTCAGCAACTGTACGTCACCCCAGTAACAACAGATGTGCTGGCGTACGTACTGGGTTCGCGTGGCAAGGTTGGTGGTGGCCTCTGCGAGAAGACCACTACTGTGTGGCACTGCAGGGACCTCGGGAAGCAAAACAGAGACTCACAAGGATTTGTTAAGGTGCCTGTAAAAAGATGCTAAAAAGAAAAACTGCAGTATCTCTGTCAGGTTTCTGATGGATGGAGTCCTTTGTAAAGACGAAATGAGAATTTGGGTCTACGGGTATCCTTCAGGTACCAGCGCGATGTGATGTCCCTCAGTCGCTTTCCTCCTTGCCTGCAGTGCCGTTTTCCCTGCCGGCAGCGTTACACCTGGGGGTGAAGCGTTCGTCATCTGGGGGCCGTGTGGTCCGCGCGCGGGCAGCACCACGTCCCGGCGCAGCAGCCCCCGTAAGCAGGTAGGGGGGCAAGCTTCCGCCGCCCCCCGGGGCTGCGCCTCAGCCAACTCAGCTTTGTCAGTGAACCTTCTCTACATCTTTTTTTATCTGTTTCTTCGACTTCATTTTTTTGAGCAACCTTCGCTTGTTGAATATAGCAGTTTCAGGGGCTATCCGACGTGTGATTTTTTTTTTTTTCCCAACCCAAAAGGGGATTTTGGAGGCGCAGGCTAGCCTTTGGTGAGGTGCCCCTTTCCGTTTGCAACATTTTTTGATATTGGCACTGAATATTCAGTAAATGACTGCTGCGTTAGTGCGAAGTGAAGGACAGAGGCTTTACATTTAATGTCTGGTGTATCTCCCTTATTAAAAGGCTTTTAAAGCATCTGTTAAAAAAAAAAAAAAAGCCTCTCAGAAGAAGTTAGGGTGTGCTACCTAAATGCCTCCTAATTAGCTGCACCGTTAAAGGAATAGATTCCCCATCACAGAAAGAAAGGTAAAATGTGGAGGAAAGAAGTAAATGCAGGCATTAGTGACTTTTTTTCCTTCAAAGAATTTTTTTTTTTTTTTTTGGCAAACAAATTTGTGGAACATACTTTTTAATGTTTTTAAAAAAGAGGGTAGACATTGTCAGCTAGCCTTGCAGTAGGAGTTTATTCATATTTAATCACATGTAATGAGGGGGTTAAGTTGCTGGAGCTACATCTAGAGTTACTATTTTTATCACCAAAAACATTCTGGGCTCCAGGATCCTCTTAAAGTTTCATCTAACGAGTGAGAGCTCTTGAGCAGAACAGAAACAGCGGAGGTGGAGGTCTTCTTTCCTCCCACATTCTTTCTGTGGAGAGTTGTTTAATGACACACAGTTCTCAATTTTTTCTTTATTTTGTTTTAAACCCAAGATCACCAGAATTTCTCAGACTCCATAGGGCCAGGAGTGGCAGCACGCTGCAGCTTGGGGTTTGGGTTCCCAAGGGTTTGCTCCCATCGCTGGGCTGAGCCCGTTTTCCACTCGTTTGCAGAGAAAGCTAACTCCTCATCTGGTTCTTTGGTCACCATGGGTGCTGTTTTCTCAGCCTCTGATATTTCTCTTCTTGTGTGAGAATCACCTTCCACACCTAAGCCATACGGTGTCATGGGCAGAGGCTTCCACCCGTTCTCTGAGTGTGTCCCTTTGTTCTTGTTTTCACCGTCTCACGAAGGGTGAAACTGATGGTGTCCTTCAGAATTTGGGTGTCTCTGAAACAGCCCTGTGAGACCACAGAGAACGCAAGCGGTTATGATTCAGCTTCCACAGCAGCGAGGAGAGAAATTAAAAAAATTACCCCGCAGCGTTCAGGTGGCGGCAGCGAAAGGCTCCGGAAGCGCCGTGTGGCTGTCCCGCTGCTCTTCCCTGCCTGCTTCGGGATCGCTCCCACGGGCGCCCTGCAGGGGCTGGGACAGGCAGGGGAGCCCTCCCTGCCCGGGCATCTTCAGGTGCCGACGCATGCTGTCTTCTCGCAGGCAGGGTGGAGGGAGGCCAGGTGCCGCAAGGCTTGGTTTTGAGCAAACCCACACCTGAGAGCTGGTGCGGGAGTAGAAGGGAGCCTGCTAATGAAAAAGTGATAAAATAGGTGTTTTGCAGGCGGTGTTCATAACCTAGGATGCCTTCAAGGTGTGCAATTAAACATCAAAGCAACAATCTGTTTACAAAAGCAAAGAAAAACTTAGTAATAAAAACATCCCCATTGCTCACCAGCCTGGTACCTCCCGAAGTTCTGCTTGCTGAGGAAGCGTTGGGGAACCAAGGAGAAACTTGGCCTTGTCCCCTGGCAGCCTGGGAGAGCTTGCTCTGTCTCGATGTCTGTTCAAAACAGTGCTCCCACGCTCAAAGTTCAGCAGGTGGTTAGCACTGCTTGACCGGCAGTTTTGGGGCACCATGGGAATCAACGATACACGTGCCTTTTAAATTACTTTGTGTTACGTTGCCTGCAGGCTATTTATGTATTGCTAATATCTGTGCTTTTAGTACACTGGGGAAAAAGAAAAAACTGAACTTTTTGCTAATTAACATATTTTTTGATAAATCAATAACATAGTTCGTTGCCAAGTTGTCATCTGAAATATTTTATTATATATATTTTTTTGCTTTTGCTTTTGGCAGTAGGAGGTCTTAGCCACACTAAGTCCTTGGTAGACAGGATGCTTCCACAGCAAGAAGCAGACCCTGCTCTGAAGCGCTACAAGTGAAACAGACACAGAGGAAAGCACCGAGAGGTGAAATGGCTATTTCAGGGTTACCCAGGAGGTCACTGGCCAAGCATGAATTACAGCCCAGCTCACGTCCAGAGATCATAGTCATCCCTTCCTTCTGTTGCCAAGTAGCATTTACCAGAAACCCCTGTGTGATTGGATGCATCCCTGTATCCAGACAGTTAAATGCAGGTCAGCAGCGTGCACAACAGAAAGGCAAGAATGATTTTTGGCCGGGTGCCTTTATGAGCTGCTAGGCATGTCTGTTCTCTCTGTGCTGTGCTGAGTACTGACAAACGCCTTTTCGACTTTGCTCCATAAAGAAAGAGCACATCATGTGTAGCAGCTTGGGTGCAGTAGCCTGACAGTGAGCACAGGAGCTCGGAAGAAAGTATAAAGGGCTACAATGAGAGCTGAGCTCAGCAGTACCTCTTCTGTGTCTTTTTCTCTTACATTCCAGTTCATATTATCTGATAGCTGCCACGGTTAAATAAAGAATAGGGGGTAAGAAACATCCTGCTCTTCTAAGAGAGAATAAATGCATAAGGGGCACCCTCAGTAATCTCAAGTGCAAACAGCATGTGATCCCTCGTACAACGTGCAGAGATCTAACGAAGGATGCTCATAGCTTTATTGTACCCTAAAAAACGATCAGGCTACTTTTGTTGTAAACAGACCAGATTAAGATGAATAAACTGATTCTTTTAGCAACACTTAAGACATATTTTTGTTTTTCTGCCGCAATCTGATTTCCCTTAGAGATAGTTCCCTGCAAGCCCTCAATGAGAAGTCTACTAATTTTGGCACAAAGTCACCCGAAGCCCACAGGCGAGTTGGTCTGTCATCCACGGAGTCAAATCCTACGTGTCAAACCGAGTTACAAGGCAACTCAGTGTCTTCTCGCCACTTCTAGCCTAGAGTTTTATTTTCTCTATATTCTAAAGTGAAACCGTACGTGTACAAAAGCAGTTTTCCTAAAGACTGTCCTATCATTTTCCTTAGTTTTACTGCTACTAGCACACCTACTACATAGCTAATATTAACACTAATCTGTTATTTTCACTGCATTTCACTATTTTCTGCATTTAACTTTTAAACCTAATATTCAGCTTTAATTCTGATGCACAAGCCTACATACATATAGTAAGCCTGTACCCAAACTACATCAGAAATGATGACGTGCGTCACGTTGTACCTGCAGCAGTCTCCAAGAACTAGTGCATTACCTTCCCCATGCTGAGCCGCACCAACACGGCAGTGCCCTCTCTCACACACTCACCTGCATCGCGGTACTGTGCCAGTCCTGTCTGCGTCTGCACATTTCCAGCATCAGGAAAAGAACATAAAGCAAATTACAACAAATTTTACAGGTTGAAGTATTCAAAATGAAACAGGGAACAACCATGCAGTACAGTGGACTATACTAAAAGGAATGAAGCAGAAATATTGCTGAAATGCACAAAGAGAGACTCTTTTTCATGTAACAACATATTAAAATATTTCACAGTAGTGTCATGTATTGCAGAATGAAATAACAACTAAACAGATGCAAACAAACGTGCTTTGACACTGTGATTTTTGTCCTTAAAATCCAAGATGTACTTCATTGGAGATGTTGCTCAGAAGAAACCTTCCTACCCGTTGCTTCCTAAGGGCAGAAATCCAGTTATTCCCCAGCAGATATCCTATAGAAGTAGGCATTTCTCAGGGAACTTCAGTTAAGATATTCTCAGCGTGCCACAGAACAGGCAGGACACTTCTTGTCTCTACACCTGCTCAGAGCCAGCTCCGAGAAGGACTCTCCCAACCTCTCGTGCTTTCCACGGTGGCATCCTGCCTTCTTCAGAAGCCCACAGTGCGTCTTGTGTGTTTTGCAACTTCACTGCAGGATGGGAATAACTATGCCCAAGAGGCCCTGATCTTTCTCTGCCGACTATAAAGGGAGCCATGACAACCAGCTCGGCAGCAGGCATCTGGATTCAATTAGACAAATCCCAACTACCTGCTCATCCAGAGAGATTTCCTTAGGGCTGTCAGAAAGGGTTGAAACTGCTCCTGCTTGTTTAATGCTCATTTGCTTTCTCTCCATTTTGGAAGGGGTTTATACAAATTTCATGCTGTTTTACTTAAAAAGTCATTCTTATCATAGGCATGTGTCTGGACTACAAGCATTTTTTTTCACAGAAAAAATATTGGATGGGAATTTCTAGTGGTATAGATCTGGTAGTGGTTCAGTTTGATGTGCAGTGATTGTCAGGTGAGATTTTTGGGTTTTGGTTGCACGATGTTTTTGTTACATTTTTATCTCTTAGCATGACTGTCATCTGTAATGCATTATATAAGGTTTTCAACATTTTTCCCCTTCTCTTCTGTTGATTTTCTTTATTTCCATATCACACGTATTACCTATTGGTGTATGAATGATTGGAAACCTTGATAAGAGAGGATTAGACACTTGAAATACTTTTGATCGCACAGATTAAAAGGGTATCTGTGAAATCTATTTAAACTTTATTAACTTATTCACAAAGCAACAGATCATCACATCTGAAAACATGTGTTTACATCAGTTTGTGTACTACATTTCTTCAATTTCCATCTTTCAAACGGAGACGATTTCAGAAGTTGCAGATTGTCAGTCACTGTTCATATTTAATCCCTTCTTTTTGTGTATGTGCAGCTGCTGAGAATCAAAAGTTTTTTTAGAAAGCTCGCAAATATAGCTACTTATTTGGATTAGGGATGGATGAACAGCTGAGCTGGAAATTGGAAGTATTATGCAAGTTTTGCTGAACAAAGCTCAAATGCAGCAGATTTTTGTTTCTTTACTCTTAGGAATTGCATTGTGTTCTTTATAAGCTTCCTAGCAACTGCACAGCTTTGTCACACACGATGATGTTATAATTAAGTTTGAGTATGAAACCTGTGATGCTGTGCCTTGACAGCACCGTGCAAATGCAATAGTGCTGAAGCTTGGGACTAGTTAGGCAGAATCCGTCTCTGGGTGCTTGGATAAAGTTTACTTTGACACACAGCTGAACAGGATTTAAGGAAGGTCACAGCTTTTGCTTATATTTTCTAGGCAAAAGTTTCACACGTTAAATTCTGTCCAGTGCATAGATAGGGTGTTTCTCTGCACAACCCAGTTCTTGATTAATAAAATCTTTTAGTCCGTTTCAGATCTGTCAGGCACAAAGTGCAGGGAAACAGTCCATGGAGCTCTGGAAATCTTCCTCCTTCTCTGGAAGTTCAAGCTCCATCAGCACGGAAAATCCTCTTGTGAAGACTGACTCATGAATACTTCTCAATACTGAGCTCTGCCTGCAGGTGTGGTGTATGCATTGTGTCACAGACCCACGTTGCGGTGGGTGGGAAAGAGACCACCTCGTTTTCCAAGCATATTATTGTCCCTACAGAGAAGATGAAAACTTATTTTGAGCTCAGCTAATGGGGACATCTGCTAATGGAGGCAGCGTATGTTAATATCCTGTTAATATGTTTAGCTTTTCCTACACACAATTCCCGCTGCAAATAGATGTGTGGAGATCTTTGTTCCTGAAGCCAGACTAAATGGAAGAGCTCCAGGTAAGTCAAAGCAAGTGAGATCCTTTGCTCATCCCAGTCATTTGCTACCTACGAGCTGGGAGGAGTGAAGATGTCAGTGACTCCTCAGTGGGGAAAGCTGCTCTCCTGCCCCTGAGCAGAGAGGGGCTGCGACTGCACCCAGACTGGAAGCCCGGCGGAGCTGTTGCTTTGGAGCCTCACTACTGGACCTCATTTTCATGGTGTTGCTCTACCTAATGCTCATCATCAAAGAATTTGCTTTAAAACTATATGAACACGCAAGAGCGAAGGTTTTGTGCAGTTTGTTTGCTTGGTTCTAGTTTTGTCAGCTCCAGCAGCAAGCACGGGAACGGCTTTGGCACAGCAGCCGCTGCATCGCTGCGGAGCTCTGCTCAGAGCCCACCTGCACGGCTTTGCAGGTCAGGGTGGACAGTGATGCATCCAAGCCTCTGGAGGTTTCACCAGCACCCCTTCGGGCCCGGGGGACCTGAGGGTCCTCGCCCCCTCCACTCCTCCAGCAGGACGGCGAGGCGAGCAGGGGTTGACGCCTTGCTGCCGGGGAGGCAGGGAGCGGGGCGCGAGGCTGCCCGCCTCCGCCGTGCGGCTCAGCATGAATCCGGCCCGTGCTCCCACGTGTGCCAGCTGGCTGGCCACACGGTGTGATCGTCGGCTTTATTTAACTGAGGGTTTTACGCACCGATCGAGTTCTGTTTGCCTTAAAGCGCTACGCAGCGCTTCGCGCTCTTGCCTGTTGTTCCAGTCAGGCACTGAACACTGTAAGGCATAAACCTCCGCAGGTTTATCCCGCCCATCAGCAAAGTCAGTTTGGCCCTTTATATTTTTATGCTCTGATGTGTTTTACTCAATGGTTTTTTAAGGCCCACAAAATACCATTATAACAAAAATTCTGTACGGGTATTTTTTGTTTAGGTGAAAAATATATTCCTGAGCCCTTCGTATCCTGATAAAGATAACACTTATCTCTATGGATTTTTTATCAATTCATAAATCTGTTAATCTCACCATATTTTCACTTCTAATCTGATTTATCAAGTATTTTCATATATGCCTCTTTGATTTTCATTAAACTTCTGTAAGCATACATTTCAGGAAAAAGTCTTCATCGTTTGATTCAGTATTTGGCAGTTGCTGTTAAGCATTCAAAACCACGACGGCTCCTTGAAGAGGCAAGTTAGCTGTCGGGCCATTACCTCTGCTCCTTGCATTTGCTGAGTTGGGTGCCAGACCTCCTACTTGTGCTAAAACCGTCACTTTGCTGCGAAATTCCTGCTGGTATGGCGGGGTGGAGCTCAAACAGGAGACGAGACTGGCAGCTCCAGCCCCGACTTCTGCTCTTCAGTTGACGCTGGCTGAAGAATTGCGGCAGATACAGCAGAAGTGGAAATGTTTGTTTGTTTTCAGAGACGTATTGACCAGAGGAAATGCAATCTATCCAGCTTAGTCCTGAGAAGTCAGCAGTATGTTAGAAATGTCTGATGTGTAAAATGGGGTTAAAATGCTTCACATACTTTAGCGTAGAGAAATACATTGTGAATTCTAGAGGAGTTATTAACTGCGTGCTGTGAACGTAGCTCGTGTAACAAAGCCCTTCCTGACTGTAGTTTAAATGTTGATATAAAAGGATCTTTGTTGAGTAATGACATTAGTCTTGGTTTTCAGTGTTCTCTGCCATCCAGATTTAGCAGAAGAAAAAAAGCAAATAAAATGTGAGAAGCTGAAGAGAAGCTTGTAACATAGCTGAGGAGATCACACGAAACTTGGGAAATGGTTAAATACTCTTGCTGTTAAAAAGAGTATGCTAGAATTAGATAAATAAATATATATTTAATTTATTTAAAAATGCTTATGGGGTCATAGTTCATAGCAGCTCTGGGTTTACAATTTAATATGTATCTTGCTTGAGGCATGCAGTGTAGTACTGAGATGCTGATAATTTCTCTGGGTAACTGTGTTAATAGATGCTTCGTTCTTAAGTAAATTGTGGCAGTGAATGATTTGACTGTTATATTTGCTTTAAAATCCATTACAAGCAAAAGTTGCTTTTTAAAAACCTGTGTATCTATAGAAATCTCTGTTAAATTTATTGCTAAGAACCTTCATAAGAAGGTCTTTGAGAAAGTCTCTCTCTCTAGAGAAAATCTTGTCAATTTAAATGAAGGCTTTTGAAAGGGGACTTTTGCTCTCAGTTTTGGAGTTTATTTGCTTACAGACTAGAAAAGGTAGCTGGAGATGAACAATAAGTCCTCCAAAACCTGTGTGTGGAAAATATGTCTTGTTTTAGCATCACTGAAAACACAGCACCAGGTTAAGGCTGGGAAGCATTGGTCTTTCTTTAGCCAGAGCATCTATTAATATAGCTCTGCTTGTCATAAAGAGGGAGGTCTAAAGGGCTTTGAGCTGAGTGACTGGGAGGGAGGGGATTTAGGACTAACAGGTGGTCTCGAGACGTGCTGGCTGACGCTGAGCTCAGAGCTGGCGTGCTGCGTGTGGGCATTCGTGGGCTTTCCTCTCGCAGTCTGGGTGTGTGTGTCTGCTCTTCCTGATGTAGCTGTAGAGCCCTTTCAGACATGGCAATAAGAAGTGACTTCAGCAAAACCATCAGAAGGATAGCACGTTTTTTTTACTGGTTTCCCAAATCATTGAGCAGTTCAAGGAGGAGGACAGTAAAACTTCTTTGGAAGCCTGCTGGTAAGTCTGCTGCTATGCTTCTTAAGACTTTTTTTCCTGCTAGAAAGAAATTCAAAGGGAAAAATCATTTATTTCTATTCAGCTTGTTAACTTTCCCAGTCCAGCATTGTTTTGCATTTTTCCATTCTCTGAGGCTCATTAGGCAAAACTGTAAAAATATTTTGGAGATGCAATGGAATGTTCATGAGTCTTGCTCAGACGAAGAAACTTCTTTCAGCCTTGTAATTTATTCATATTAATTTCATGTCGGTGATATTTGGTGTTCTGGTTTTATAGACCTTGTTTCTCCCTTAGGTATGCATACAGCAGCTCTGATACAACTCAAATACCTGCCAGAAATTTTTTTGGAATTGCCTTACCAGTTCATTTATCTAGAAGGCTAAGTGAAGGTAGAGTTGACTAAAGACCTAAACTCATTGTACCAGCATTCACACAAAATGATGAGCAGTTGAGAGAGGGCTTGTGTTTGGCAGTGACGCGCTGTCCCTTAACACCCGCTTTGTCAGCTGAAGTGGAGTACCGCTAGAGTTAGTAAAAGTCGTTGCTTCTAAAGACAATTTGGTCTTTGATCATTGTCCAGTCTAGCGGAGAAGCGTTTCCCAGATTAACAACCTTTTAAACAGCCTTAAAGCCCAAATATTATTGAATCCCTTTAGAATTGCCTAAAAGCTGGAGTCGAGGCATGTTCTCTGGGAGTCTGGAGAAACGTCCACTCCTGTAGCTTAGGAAGCCGAATTCAGTCTGTTATTCTTAAAGGTCTAATTATGCAAGACAGAATTTCTTTTGATGAGGACTATTTTGAATCAAGTGGTGAACTTCTTGATTCTGCAAGCATTACAACATTAACACAAAATTTCAGTTTGTGTGGCGTGGGATTAGGGTCAATTGTGCAGCTGAGCAATTTAGTGTGGTGCTTCAAATAACGGCTTTATGAATCTGAGAAGGGAAGGACAAGTTGGACAATCTGAAATCTATCACAGAAGTGTTGCATGTCTAAATGACATGTGACTTCTTCCCGTGTGAAGGAGTCCATGGTTTTCAAGCATCCAGAGGGAAATCCCAGCTCACTGAAATCTGTGGCAAAAATTTCCTTGACTGAAACTAGAATTTTAGCTTCTGAATATTGGTTAACTCAAGTCCTCCTAATACATCAAATTATATTCAGTTCTTATAGCACATCAAATCTTTCATGTGTCTCTTTTGTTATTGTCAGAGCTTAAGTGGTTGAAAAGTATTGGTAAATGCTACTGAGAGCTCTAATTAGTGAGTTACCCACATGCGAAAATGTTTATATGCTGGTTATCTTTTCCCTCAGTACTGCAAAAGAATAATTTAATCCCTGATCTGTAATAAGAAACAATGTGAACTTTGAGTTCTTTCAAAATAGTACTTTTTATGGTTTTTCTCCCCTCTCCCTCTGCACTTTATGGTTTGAATAAAATTTGCCTTTCTACCCTCATTTTAATGTATGTATTAGCACCTCTTGAACTAAAATTGTAAGCAGTGTCAGAAACATCCTCCATGTTGTCTTCTACCCATGCAATGAGAATATTATCACAAAAATCATGGTTTTAGTGAAAACACTACATTTTAGCACAAGGTGGCATCCAAGAAGAAAAAAGCTAAGCGTGAGAATCCAACTCAAACTTTATAGAAGCCAATCTCTTTGAGCACCTTTATAAAACCTGGAAGCTGAAGTCCTAGTGCCTGTGTCACAGAGGAGCGGATACTGGTAGATTTTGCACTGATGATTCCTGTTTGGTCTTCATGAAGTCAGCAAGCTGTGTGAAACCTTAGCTACATCAAAGTCCATGGATGTTTCTGCCTTTTTTTTGAGCGGCCAGAATTTTGTTTGCGTTCTTGAGTAATTACCACATTATTCACATGCTTCCTTAACTCTGAAACACCACATTGTTTAAACTCTTTTTACCAAGCTGCCTTCCTGTCCTTTTGAGAGAATTATCTATTACATAAGCCTGGTCCGAGCAGTATTGACCATCTACTTATATTCCTACACAGGGAGACTTACCCTCACAGAATCACAGGATGGTTGAGGTTGGCAGAGACTGCTGGAGGCCACCTGGTCCCACCCCTGCTCAAGCAGGGACACCCAGAGCAGGCTGCTCAGGACCACGTCCAGGTGACTTCTGAAGATCTCCAAGGAGGGAGGCTCCACAGCCTCTGTGGGCAACCTGTGCCTGTGCTCCTTCACCCGCACAGTAAAGAAGTGCATCCTGATGCAGAACTCTAGATTTTTCAACTTCTTTATCTCTACCTCTGTGTCTTTCTGCCAGTTTTTGTTCCTGTATTGGCACTATCAGGATTTTTCTGGTTAGGTCAGCCAGGATGAGCCAGCAGAATAATTCTGCATTGCTGGTCTTGTTCCATGGTTGAAAAACCCAGCTAATAGTTAAAGCTTGCAATAATGCTCGCTGATAGTTTTTAGCCATTTACGCTTTAACAAATAAATTACTGTTTCAACAACAGCATGAGAGGAACTTTCATGTTTTGGATGTGTTACAAAGAGTAGAGATTACATTCTGCAATATGCTTTGCCATAGATGTTGTGATATCTTCTATCATCAGAATCAGGAGATGGGCACTGTGCCTCTGCGCAGACTTTTTGTTTTCATCCTGCTTCCATCACTCCATGTCTCAGGATTTCTTGTCCTCTCCTTTTCTTGTTCAGAAGCAAAATCTGCTGAAGCACAAAATCAGTTTTGAAGTATGAGAATGAATTTAGTACTGTTGTAGGTGATTGTATTCAGAAAGTTGCATTTGGTGCAATTTGAGAGAGATCTATCAGAGCATAATTAGATTTCTGTTCCTAAAAATCCTTAGTTTTCCAGCCTCTCCTTGGATGGGTGCTTTGGGATTTTTGGCCACGGACTATTGCCCATAGCTAAGATATCCCTTTCTGCACTCTAAAAGAAGGAAGAAAATTCTAGGGTGGTGCTCAGTAACTGTTTTTGATTAAATTACTTACCAAAGGGCTAAAATAATACCTTAGATGTCGTTCAGAGTATACTAAATACAGCTGATAATGTTTTAAGTGCATATCATTTAATCATGGGTATACAATATTTTGTAAGAGGCTTAAACTGTGGGATGTAATATTTAGGGTTCTGTAGCCTTTATTTCTTTGAAATATGTTTGGATTTTTTCCTACAACATCCTCATAGAATTTGTGTTGACAAGTCATATGACTAGAAGTCTTATCATGATAAAGTACACAACCAGCAGTCAGGGAGGGGTATTGAAACACACAGGAATTAGAAAAAGCAATCAGAGAGAACCTTGATAAGACTATAGAAATCTGTGATCCATAAAGACTAAATAGACAAGCAGCTCCTGTTTTTTCTGTCTTACAGCAGAGGATTAAGTTGAGGGGTAAGAAGTTTAAAGCAGGTAAAACAGAATTTTCTTTCTTTCTTTCTTTCTTTCTTTCTTTCTTTCTTTCTTTCTTTCTTTCTTTCTTTCTTTCTTTCTTTCTTTCTTTCTTTCTTTCTTTCTTTCTTTCTTTCTTTCTTTTCTTTCTTTCTTTCTTTCTCTTTCTTTCTTTCTAATTCAAAATGTAATTAAATTGTAGAGCTCATTACCAGGGGACGCTGCTGAGGTCAGGAATGTAACAAGATTTAAAGAGGGTCTGGAAGAGTAAGAATATTCAATCTTATGACAATTGAAGCTGAAAAAAAAAAAGGCTTTGAAAGAGATATATCATCTTGCTTCAGTGTTTAAGCTAATTTTTAATAATTAGGGATTAGTTTGAGATAATTTTGTGGCTCAGACCCCACAATTGTTGTTTCTTGCAGTTTGTTCTGGAGCAACTAATGCTTACCACTGGCAGGGACAACCTTATGATCTGCATTCATTTAAACCTTCACGACATTTTTCAGGATTATACAAAAACAAAACAAAACAAAACAAAACCCACAGATCTTAAACCTGTTCAGAAAAGCATCCCTTTATATCCTGTGAAAATGAAAATGAAAACATGAAAAGCACAATATTTGCTCTCACTTTTTTTACTTTGACAAAATTGCCCTGGTGCAAATCCTGTTTTCTTTGAAGCCATTATAATAAATAAGTAAGTAAATAAAGTCAGTCTGAGGTGGAAGATTTTGTGTGGCAATTTCTTGCCAAACCCTACTGGCTCATGAAGAGCTTTATGCTCAGCTCTCAGCTAGTGAGGGTTCTCAACAGTTTGAGCTACTGCCCCACTAGGTATATAGGAAGGCTCTTTCAGAGGGCACAAAGGGAGAATTTATTGACAAAATCTTAAATAACCAGATTTCACACAGTCTGAAGTTGATTTTTACCCTCCACTGTTGGTTGTTTTTGTGTGTGTGTGTGTGATTTTTCTGCTCTAGTGCTTTAGCCTTTTAGTCCTTCTCCAACATTTAAGCTAGTAGATTATTTCTTATTGATTTTGAAGGATTTTTGGTCAGAATGGTCATGGGTCCATTATAAAATTATGTTTGTGTAAGAATATGTGTTTTGAAAACTAAATGGAAACATGCACGGAAATATAGTGCTATCCCTTAAATTGGCTACCTCCTAAAAGAATTCACATGTAAAGGATTAAAACTCTCTGCAAACTGATCAGACAAAGAAAAAAGTCAGCTTTTGAACTCTCTCTCCAAAATATATCCAGCTGACAAGATAAACCTAAAACACATGTGGGAAGAGAAAACACAAAATAATTTTAGTGTGGTACATCAATTTTGAGAAGCTTAGTTTAAAATATTTGTGAATTTATTTCGTATTTTTATGTTTGTCCATCTAACATATTATGTTGTATGCTGTGAGCACCGATGTCCTTACATAACCTCTTTAACTGGGCTGTTCTGGAAATACTTTGGCTGCATAGAGGTAGCATATGCTTACCTAGCATTTGTGAGAATATGCGGCTGGGAAATTAACGAGCAGGTAAAGTCACTGTGTTTCTGTGTTCCTGTCAAAACACAGTTGGTTGGAAGAGATTGAAATAAATGACCGTTATGGGAAAAGGGAAGTATTTCCAGTTACATCCTGCTGT
Source organism: Chauna torquata (assembly GCA_013399475.1). Taxonomy (NCBI): domain Eukaryota; kingdom Metazoa; phylum Chordata; class Aves; order Anseriformes; family Anhimidae; genus Chauna; species Chauna torquata. Next base: position 96,940 of record VXAL01002396.1, on the reverse strand, counting down.
CTCGGCTTGAAGAGATGGCCAGGTAAGGCACAGAGAGGTGGCCATCAGTCTGCCTCACAGCGACCTTGTCCCATAGCTCATGCTTCATTGGCGTTTGGGTTGGTGTGAACACCTTCACATTTAAAAGCTCATTACAGAGCTCTGCATGGAAGAGGGTGGCTTGCTGTGTGGAAGCAATGGATATTTTAATGGATACAGTAATTTCTTTTTTGGATCGTGTTGTACATGTTGCAGGGGTGGCTATTGCTGATGGTGCTGGCTTTCCTGGCTGGTGCATGCTGGTGTCAGGGCAAGCTCACTGCCCTGGGCCAGTCCAGACCATACCTACCCCTGGGCTGCAGCACAGGTCACTCTGTCTGAGATTTTGGAGCTAATCTATGCTGTACTTTGTCGAGTAAAACCTCACAAAAGATGAAGGCAAGGTCCTTAAAATGTGGAAGGTGGGGCTCTCCCGGTCAGCCATGAGTTGTGCTCCTACGAATATGCCTTACCCGTGCCTGCTGAGAGCGGCTGGAACTGGGCAGCAAAAGCACCAGAAACCCCCACTGAGCAGCTTTGGTCCTTGCACTGTCAGCTCCCTGTCTCCCCTGTGGATACCTGCAGCTAACCATTGAGCACCTGTACGTCTCCTGTGCTTTAGCAAGAAAGTTCACCCTGTCCTTCCCCCACAGCTCACTGAGACCCCAACTCTCCTCTTAGGACCAGCTGCTCTGTACTTGGGAGTAATGCTCCGTAGAATGGTGGATACTTCAGGCCAAGCAAGGGCTTAGAGTCCTTGCAGAGAGGTATTCGAAGGGAGAACCTCCATCTCTGGAACTGATGGAGAGAGTTTTGGCCCAGTACAGGTGATGAAAGGAGTGTAGGGACGTTTGGGAACTGTGGCTCTGGAGCATTCATGCTCAAATAGCTGGACAAGACGGTTGCCTCCAAGGGAGTATCATTTGAAGGATTAATTCACTGTGTTTGGGAGAGGGGTCAGAAAGACACTGTCTCAGTGAAAACCAGCTAGGTTGCAAATCATTTACATTGAAACTGAATGTGGTAGCAGACAAGGTGAACTTCTGGAGCGTGAATCCAGCAACTCAAGGTCGTATCTCTTTGGAACCTACTGCGCTGGGTAACCAAAACTTTGGATCCAGCTTTTCTGGACTGCTATATCTGTTTGTTTCCTAAATATCTACTTCACAGCTACTATTTATATAGTGCTAGTGATGGGTATGGCACTGTAACAGATCAGAAGCGGGTAGCAGACAATGGCCTTTTACCAACAGATCACACATACAGGTTTTCTGTCTGTGTTAGGATTGGGTGCAGTCCTTTCTGTTCCCACTTGCTCATATACTTTGAATATTTCAGCCCATTTGGTTTGAATGTTCCTAATCATCATTTAATGTTCATTTAAGTATACATATATTAATGAAAGTATACCATTTAAAGATCATTTGTGTAGTAAAAGCGTGATTTTAGGTTCTGTTGTGCTTTTCAATAACATCTCTATTTGTGTTTTTCCTATCTCTTTTTCTTTTAAGTATATACAATAATTTTGTATGATTTGCATAAAGGTGCATTTACCTAGTCCTAGAGGAAACTGTGCCAGGATCTGTGCTGTACAGAACATTTAACACTTACTAGCAAAATGAAAAAGAGGATGGGTGCCAGCAGTCAGTGTCTACAGGTCATCAGGATAGTTTAGAGTTGAATGCAGAAGACTGCAGAAGAAACACATCATAGTGAGTGACGGGACAGTAAAACATAATTGTGTTAACAAATATGTTCTAAAATGCGGGAAAACACTCTAACTGCATGTACAGAGCAGTGGCTTTTAATTTAGCTTTTATCACTTGGAAAACAGAATTAATCATGTGGAAGGTTCTCTGAAGACACTCATCTTAATGTTCAAGCTAAAAGGGAGCTGGACATATAGAAGTATTAGGAGAAGAATAGAGCAAAACCCCAGAAAACCATACTGCGCCCATGCATTGTATAAAGCAGTCTTGGTTACCCTGCACTATTAACAGGGTGAGGATGCAAGAGAAGACTTTGGGTTATTGAAGAGATTAGTAAACTCTTACAGAACCGGGCTTTTCAGCTTGGATAAGAGGTAACTGCAAGGGAATTTGCTACTGTACTAATATGAACAGCACGGAGAATTGGAAAAGGCGTAGTTATTTGCCTTTTCTCATAACATAAGAAGTCAGGGCCACACCATGCACTGGTCACACAAGAGGCTTAGAACAAACTGCTTTTTCACGTGCACACACACACACACACACACGTAACTCGAACACAAGAGGCTTAGAACAAACTGCTCTTTCACACACGCACACACACACACGTAATTCAATTGGGGAACTGACTGACACAGGATGTTTGGGAGACTAGGAGTATAAGCGTATTCAAGAAGCGATTAGATAAATTCATGGAGGAAAGAGCCATGAAGGGATATTAAATAAACAGATACAGATACAGGCTCTGGCTTATTTGCTGAAGTCGCAGATTGCTAGGGGCTAGAAGGACATAAAGGGGGAATATCTTTCAAAATTCAGTTTTTCCTCATGCATTTTCCCTCAGCATCTGCTGGCAGGCTTGTCCCAGGACAGGATACTGGCCTAGGTGGATGCTTGGTCTAACCCAGTCCATCTGTTCTTGTGTTTTTCAAGTGCAATACTGGTACAGGCTGGGGAATACGAAAGACTCTTCCATTATTACTGTTGATTTCTGGGTAATTGCCCACCCATTAAATAATTGTTTAGTTTTCCTCGCACTTATGAGTCTGTATTTTTCCAGGGGAGATGTATTCTGTTAGTGTCCAGATAATGCATGGTATGTTTTTCTCTATAGTGCTCATCAGTCACAGCTCTTACCAGTCATGTGGTTTTGCAAATTGCATCATGTGTTGTTTTATTCCATTTCTCAGATAATTAGATGAGGTGCATGTGGCATCCCACTAAACTCCCTTTTCCTTGGCTCTACCTGTTTTAGATGAAACAAGACAAATCTCTTTCTGTACCCTGCCATCCTTCCAAAGGAAAATCCTGATTGGTACCCTGAGATTTACTAAGACCTTCATAAGTCTGTAACAAATGTAAGGGGAAAAATATCTATTTAGAGACTGAACTTCATCTCACAGGCCCAGTCGCTGCTTGGATCAGTATTACTGAAGTGAATGTCTGCAACGCATGAGAGATGTCAATGTCACCAGGAACCGCTGCTACAACCTGTGCCTGGTGTGGGCTTGTTCTTCTGCAGTACTTTGGAAGATTTAATTTTACTTTCTGTTTTTCTACTACCACCTTTCTTCTTTCCTTTGCCAGTGTCAAACAATAGCAGTTGGAAGATGTTGTTTCTCTCCATGGCTTCTTTTTTGCTGCCCTGCGAGCTTGTAGGAAGACAACAGGAAGAAAAGAGAATGACCAACTGTGTGCATTAAGGTCCACACCTCCTCGAGATTCATGCTTCAAGGCCCATTATCAGGGTGGGAATGGTGACCCATAACATCTGAAATAAAAGCAGTGGATTCACCACTTATGTGGAGTAACAGTAACATATTATTGGTGTGGAGTTATTAGCCGTGTTAGAGGTGACCACCGCAGAACACTGCCGCTTCGCTGAACAAGCACAAACTTTTTTGCATTAAAGATTCACTTAGTTTGATGGGTTTGATTTGACTTTTTCTGCATTTCACTTTGTGCCAACTGCACCAAGGAGAGGGAGTTAAATAACTCGGGTCTGGTTGTGGGCTCGCAGCTCCTCGGCAGTGTGGGTAGCTAGACCTAAGCCATACTTTTCATTCCAGTTCTTATTTTTTGGTCAGATCTCTTCTAAAGAAGATGAAAACGAAAAGAAAATGCTAATTTGCAAGTTAACTTTATACCAGCTGGTTTTGGTGTTCAGCAATAGAGGGCACTAGAGTAAATGCTATCAAAAAGAGTTGTATTTTTATTGTTTTTTCACAGAGAACAGAGGGCTGAGGGTTGGTTGTTTTTTTTTTTTTCTTTTTTCTTTTTGCCGGGGAAGTTTTTTTTTTTCTCCTTTATCTTAGTTTTTTAATGTTAGGAAGAGACTAGCAATCACAGCAAGTGGAAGTCTCAAAATACCAGCATGACACATAGCAGAACTACACAAATACTTTGAGCCAATTTTTGCCTTTTTAAACAGTAATTCTTCAGTTATTTTCCATCACGTTTTCTGTTCAGAAATGCATGCAACCATGTGTTCCTGGGCCAGGTGCTCACTGCATGTAAGTTCTTGTGATTTTCAATGCATGTTCTGAGAGATCCGCAGGAGGAAATCCAGCTGTTCGGAGCTGGTGCGCTTCGCCTCTCCCTTTATTCAGGTCCTGCTCCCTCGGAGCGGGGAACTTCAGCAAGGACTTTGGGCTGCTGGGCTTTATGAGTTCCATATGCAGACTTAATTTAATTCAAAGATGTTCTAGGCTGTTTTTAAGCTATTGGTGCAACGTACTGGAGGCAGTGGATTGGGTTCGTAGCTGGACTCCAAATGCAGATGTGGCTGAGGAACTGGGCTGCAGCTCCTATTCTGCCAGGGCTCGTCTCCAGCTGCTTGGCCTCACGTGGCAGGTGGGGAAGGGCAAGGAGAAGAAGGCCCATAACGCTCTTTGGGGCCATGGCATCTTCACTGCCATTTTCTTTCATAAATCTGTGTATGATAGGTGCATGTTCCACTGCGACATGTGTCAGCAGTACAAAAGCACTCTCTGAAGTCTGTCAGGAAAGGCTAGACAAGGCGATACGTCAAGATATCTTGTTTGAATTTACTGTGCAGAGGAATTTGGCCTCCCCACCCCTAGCTGCCTGGGCAGAGTCAGAAATGTAAGTTTTGTCTGACAGGCGCAGCAAGCGGTTGTCTCTGAGATCTCCGTTAGTGTAAGTAGGAGCTCGTCACGTTCCCTTCTCGTTCGCTGCAAAACGTGGGTATGATTTGCTGTGAAGAGTAGTCTTTGCATTAACTAACAGGCTGAGACTTCTTCAGGTCTTGGAGTTTTCATGTGCGGAGCTTTGGAGAACAATAGGCATCACCATGCAACAGGGTGTTGAACAAAGCCACTGGATGTTGAGGTGTTTGATGGAGTGTGACAGTGTCCCTAGAAGGAGACCTCAGAAAACCAGCCAGGTACATGGGGAGGAGCGGGTTACGTGGCTGAAATGCCCCATTCCCAATTTCATCATTTCATGCTTGGTCCCCAAAACTCGCAGCAGAAGGAGTGTTATCAGCCCAAGGAGCTTGTTTCTCAAAGTGTGCAACTGGGACCATTTTTTTCAGAAGGTTGTAGCAAGAGGAGCAAGCTTAAAGCTGCAGCACGGAAGTTAAACCAACTGAAGAATAACAGTGGGTGTGTGTCTATCAAGAGATCCTAAGAAGTAGAAATGAAGTACCTACTCTCCTTCCCAAGCAGGCATTGCTGCGTGGGGTGCCGGTGCTGCATTAATTCCCCTTTTCAGACTGGGGAGGGAGAGCTCTCAGCTGTGCACTCCTCAGCCTCCCTCCCAGAAGCAGGTAGACATCACAGCTCCCAAAAGCACGACAGCCCTGGGGTGGCCTTAGGAGGTGAAGTGGCCCAGATCTCAAGCCGGCTGTGATGCTAAAACAGATCAGGGAGATTTCAAGTAGTAAATATAATCCAAACTCGTATTTTCTCGTCTTGTTCTTTTCTTTCAAAGTGCTTCCACTATTGCAAATTTTTGTTTTAACCCTTACCTTGATTGAATGAAGTGAACATATTCAGTGTAGTTTGCAAACAGATTTTTTTGTGATTATTTCCTGGTGGTCTGGCAAGCATGGGGTGTTCTGTTGCTGCAGGAGTGGTGGTTGTAAATAGGTCTGCACAAAGAATGTTATCTACCCAAAACAGGCATAGGAGTTCCCAGGAGCACAAGCCTGTTTATAGGTTGATAATATGAGATCCCCGTTTTGTGCAAGAGCCTCCTGTGACAAGTCTTAGCCGGAGCCTGTTGGCAAGCACTGGAAAGAGGGAGAGGACCTGAACTGAGCTTGCCATGTTGAAAAAAATACAAATGTTTTTTGCATACAGATTAAATTAACTTAATTCTTTAATAGCTCCAGAGTAAATCAATGGGATTTATATTCCTACATCACTCCGGGCCAGGTGCTCAGAGATATTTAGGCATCAAAGAGCTACTGTAGGAGTTTAGAAGCTCAAGATAGAGCCTACCTCATGAGTGGTTTTACATGCATGAAGAGTGTGCAATCTTCCCTCTGAGGTCAGGGACTTGCTCCGTGGCTGCTGCCAGCATGCTTACCTGGCTAACAGTGGCCACTTGAAGATGCTTCATCCATGCAAACTCCTCCATCCCAGTTCCTAAACGTGCAGCTAGATGGCAATGTCTCCTGCCAGTCTTTGGGCGAGCTGCCCTGGCATGTTAGTCCTGGCTAGCCCACCTCCCTGCCCCCACGCTGAGGATGACCGTACCCACACAACTCTTCCGTCCTGGTGTTGACCCGTTATCTAGCAAACCCTCTAGCACAAGCCAGGTTAAGATAAGATTAGGCAAAGAAAGGTATTGAAAAACTCCAAAATAGACTACACAGTTGTTGTTAAAGGTACCAGTGGCAGAAAGTGAAGAAAATCTGGCTTAGTTCGTTTAATCCAAAATGCCTGTCCTTCCATCCTATTTTGCAGTTGAGAGGCTGAATTTATTTGTTACCTGATTATTTATTACCTGGTGCGTGTGATCAGAAATGTGGTCCCTGCTTTCCCAGGCCACGGGGATGTTAGACAAGCCCAGGCTGATGGAAATTGCTGATTTTTACGCCTCATCTTCTCCTCTGGGCCTTGCGGGAGTTTTCAACCAGGAGTTTTCTCATCTTCTCCCCAAAAGGCTGATGTTCCTCCTGCTCCACAAATGTAATGTCCCCTGGATGTGGCAAGGTCAGGTGATTGCCTACCTAGATGGTAAACAGTTGTCTAAAAACTCAGAGTCTTAAACTGGTGAGTAATACAGCTTTTTTTTTTTTTTTTTTATTCCCCCGCAATAACAAAACCCTAGCTTGGTCATACACTTTATAGACAAAAAGCTGGTGAGCTTTTGGGTTGGGTTCTGCACCATTCTGTTAGAGCTAGAGCACTCATCTTCTGCTGAGGTCCAAATGTATGCAAATACATGATCTAGCAGGCCTGGGCCATAGGCGTTCTGAGTAATTGTATCTCAGTCACTACGAGCAGCTGCCAATGGAGCCGGTTGCAGGAGTTTATCCTGTTCCCAGGGCAGGTCTCCTGACCCCGAATGGGGCTGTGGTGGTTACAGATGGGGTTGCAGGCCTGACAGATTCAGTTTTATCTGGTGTGTATGTAAATGTTTGGGTTTGCACAATGGTAGGAGGTGGGGTTGAACACAGCAGCAGCCACAAAGAAACGACAACTGCTAGTAAAGGGATCTCTGCAAAATTCATGTAAATGTGTATCAAACATTTCTTGTGATTCAAAATCACAACAGCTTCCAGAGGTGCTCGTTTCGGCTTGGTGAGAGTGCAGGATGGGAACAAAACTTCAAGTATCTCTTAATAATTTCCTGTTCTTCTGAAGAGCAGCCTTGAAATTCTGATTCTCTGGTCATGTTCCAAAGTAATTCTTCTTATTTCTGTTGATCTGAAGTAAGAAAGATGTAAGTCAAACAACAGTCTCAGATATGAATTTGCAGGACTACCATTATTTTCAAATACTCGTTAAAACATTGGAAGTAACTTTTATGTCATAATTTTTTCTCCTCAGAGAAACCAATTAAACTGAGCGTGTCTTAAAGTGTCATGCCTGCATTTCATTTATATTGTAATATAAAACTTGCTCCTTGTAACCAGTACGTCCTGTTTCATCAAGGACGATATTGGTACCGCCAGTAACTTGTCTCATTTTAGTTTTTCAGTATGACTTTATCTGTTCAAAATGATTCTGTTCGTTAAGTCAGTATTCATTGTAAAGAGCAGTGTATTGGATGATGAACTTTCATGGGCTAGTATTGACAAAGTTGCAATTCTTTGAAGTTACAGATAGATCATGGCTTAGCTCTTCTTGTTAAATCCCTTATCTGCAATCATATTCCTTTGATTTTTAGCTTCAGTTTTAGAGTCTTACAACAAATAACATTTTATAGACTATTATTTAACTAGTAAAATGTGTGAATATAATAGATGTACTGATAGATGAGTGTTTGAGAGCCTTTTGTTTGTTTTTCACTAATGGAAGATTGTAATCCAAATGGTATTTGCCAGCTGTGTGAAAGCAAAAGATGGGGATTTTAGCACAGCTGAAGAAAAAATGCATTTATACAAATGATTTAAATTCTAAATCTTGAAGCCTAGCTTTAGCACCAGCACTTTGAAAGTCTTCCTCCTGTGTTATATTCATGCTTGCCTGCTAATACTGTCAAGTGGGCTGTGACAGCTGTAGGAAGCCGGAATTGAATGAGAGAGAACATCTGCTTTCCAGTGGCAGTGCTCATCGGCTTGAAGGAGAAGGCACATCTGGTTACATCTTCTGGTCTTACTCAGCCCCCAGTGCCACTCCAGTAACAGGATGGTTTCACTGTCTTTCTAGAGGTTCTTGTAGTAGCAAGCTTCTTGGAGCATTGCCCTAGGCAGCCAGCCAAGCCAGTTTTATGGTCTTTCCATGCCCAGGAAAATGGCAGAGGACCCTCCCTATGGGATGCGTGTATCCTGCATAGGGCCTCATGGCCAGTGGCCACGGCCATGGCCTGTGTACCTGTTGAAAGCAGAGTCTGCAGAGAAACTGTAGATTAGAAGAACTTACATGGCAAAGTGGTACTTGTAGATGGATACAACTTCACAGGAATTTGGAAGATGGGGCTTTTCTGTACTGCAGTCTGACCTGAGCCTTGCCTAGCTCCACAACTGGGAAATGTACACAGAGATCCCTTGGGAAAAAGGATGGCTGTGAGGAGGTCAGAAATTCCCTGTCTCATCCGTAATGATTGTGATCCCTTAAAAGTCACCCTAGGCTCATTAATTGGGAAATATGGTTAAAATGAACTTTATTTTAATCTCAGACTGATGTTGAGTGACAATAATAAATAGACAAATAATCAGAAATAAAGGGAATTGCATAGACAGATAACCAGTGTTACAGCGGATCTCTGCCCCCAAGAAGCTGTACTCAACACTTTTTGAAGGTCATTTATCCAGATAGGTTTCTTGTTCCATTACAGCTTCCAGAGAAACTGCTAAAAGAGATCTTGGTTGCAGCTTTGGCATAAAACTAGAATGTGGGCTTTTGAGCATCAGCAAAAAGGAGAACAACACAACATATATTAAGTGCGAACCAAAATGCGAGATGTAGGTCAGCATACTGTAGAAATACAATGCAGTTCTATCTTGCAGAAGAAATGTTGCTGAACTTCATTCTTCCTTTTGTGACCTGCTGGCTGGAAATGGATTAAGAATTAGAGTAGTAAGCATCTTATGTAGTTTGAATATTTTTCCAAGAAGCTTTACAAGCATACTTTCTGTAGGGCAATCGCAGTAATAATCTCTTCTTTGATTGCTGGGAACAAAGCCACAGGCTATCAATTAAAGGTGATTTTACTGGCTAATTTCCTAACACACACAGCAGCAGAACCAAACTGTATACCCTCCTCAAGTTCTCTAGTAAAGACTTCTTCAACTTATTGCAGTTGATAAATAATACAAACGTAAATATGAATTTGGCTTTGAACTTTCCATGTGTTGCTCAGGCTAGGCATACATTTTGCATACCCATTTGAAAGTTAAATTTGTCTGGGCCATCACAGAAATGAACACACACACACACACACACACACACACACACACACACACACTCTCACACACACATGCGAAGACCACAGCAGGAGAGAGAGGCTTTGCTGAGCTTCTGCCTGCCTCAGTAATGCTCAGTAACCGGGGGCTGACGTTAGAGCATCTGTTGAGCTGCCTGCCTGTCCAGTTGCTTGCTTTCTGCTGGGCAGCCCTGGCGCAAGCCAGTCATGGGAACAGATATTTACGAGCTATCAGGCAAAATCAAGTTTCAGGTGAAGAAAACTCAAACATCAGGTAGGGACCGTTCACATAAAATGGATGTGTTGAAGTTCACCCTTGTGAAGGCAGGATATGAGTAGTCTTGATTTCATGTAATTTTAAAATTTGCTAGGTTGTTTTTTTCTATGACTCCAGTAGCAATACAATAATAAATAATAAGGTGTTACATCCTGATTCAGTAGTTGATATTGCAACTTTTAATAAATAATATTTGTATGTTCAGCAAATATACACTTTGCATTTACAAATGATGCAGGATGATTATGCATGTTCAATATGCATTGACACATCACTTTCATAAATAACTTAAACATACAGGATAGCCTGAGCATTAGTAAAACAAACCTGTTAGCTTTTCTAAATGTCACTGGGTGCTTTTACCAGCTGTACCCAGCTAAAGCCCCCAAATCTTTGAATTCAAAGGACAGCATTCATTTTGGACCACATCAGGAAAGAACACCTGGTTCTGATTGCCTTCCCAGCAGAAATAATGTGGCAATTCACAATCTGGTGATCGAAATAGTCTTTTCAGAATAGAAGCTAATTTTTGAACTCATGGTAATTTGGAGAGAATTCCAGTAAAGGATTACCAAAAATGGAGGATATTATTTTTAATTTGATGCTACCTGGACCTTTGTGAAACACTGTATGTCAGGAATGGATTAAAATAATGTGTTTAAAGCTAAAATACACAGAAAAAGAACACTGTAAATATTACCATTCTAGAAAAAATCACCCTTTTTTCTTGTCTTGCTCATTAAACTTATAGTCAGTATATTAAAATCTAGTTTATGATCGAAAGAGCTTCAGAGATGAAGCTTTTACATTTTTTGCAATTATGCCTATAAGAGCCAGGAGGAAATTATGGGCTTGTCTTACAAATGACATTATGGACTCACAAATTAAAATGAATATAAATGACAAACAAAACAGCATTGAGAGATAATGTTTCCTAACTTAATTAGTAATCCTGTTTTTGAACACTGTTTAGCTAAGAGACTTTTTCCTAATATTATTTGTAAAAATGAGTCTTTAGAATAGGTGCATGCTCAGTATGAATATTTGCATGACCATAGAAAGTTGTTGGATTAACAAACCCTGGTTTCTTACAGATTTGTACCCCACTCCCTATAACCTCCTCATTGGCCAAGAGGAAACATGTAGGAGCGTGTTGCCCAGAATCTGTCAGACTCCTTCTTGATGTCTGAGCTTTGCCTGCCTTACCCTGAGCATGGGCATTAGTTTGGGTCTCCCTCCTTTAACCAGGAGATGATTGTCATGAAATTCATATGAACTTAATCATCTTTTAGATCGTGTTTGGTTGAAATTGGTCAGCTCTTTCAGAATCAGAGGGTAAAGGCAGGAAGGTGAGCAAGCAATGCAATTTCATAAGCATTTTCTCTTCAGAAAATAAGCCAAAATAGTATTAACAGATAAATAACCTTGCAGGGTAAAGAACTCAGAAATTAAGAAAATCAGAAATGCAAGTATTGCTTTCATGTGACCTCCTTTTGCGTGTGCATTGCCATGTCACCAGCGATGAAGCGACGCCTGCTGTGTTCCCGTGCTGGGCAGACGGCACGGCCCCGCTCCCTCCTGCAGCCGGCAGCGGCTCCATGTTTTGCTGAACCCTGTAGCACATGGGTGAGGCTTTTCAGCTTCATCTCAGTCCCTTCCCAAACACAAACAGTTCTCCCTGAGTGCCTGTGCCATTGTGGACGCTCCATGTTTCTCACAAATCAGATGAAGCAGCTTGAGTGTGGCACCCAAGAGGTGAGGCAGCGAGAAACTGGCCAGCTGCTGTAGGCAGCCTGGCATCCCTTGCCCGCATCATGCCTTCGCACCATCACAGCTGTCATTTCTCCTGGGCACCATTCAGCTGCCTGAGCCGTCCTTTTTTTTTTTTTTTTTTCTCCCTGCAGTCTTCTACCTATTTTGCTTCTTGTTTTCCAAATTCTGCATTAAATACAGTAATGGTTTTAGAGAGTTAGAGCCTTTTCTCAGTATTTTGATTAGTATTGCAGCAGGGTCTTTCTTGCCCCATAATTAGCTGGAAGATATTTGCTGATGTGCCAAGAAGAGTGTGATTTGAGACGTATGGTAGACGATAGTCTGGTTTAAGTCTGTCAGATCAGAAATATTGTAGTTATCTGATCCGGAGCGCTGATCCAGAACAGACTCTGCTGGGTCACTGGTGCTCAAGAAGCTTTCACAGGCTGACTTTGTATTAGCAAATGTTGTGCCAGATAAAATATATTTAATCTTGGGTTAGTGTGAATATAGCATAAATTCTGTGTCAGGAACAGGACTGTGATTGCATCTTTATGCCGGATCCACAGTATTTTTTTTTTACTTTTGGATGATCTGCCCATGCAGGGATCTTATATTAGAGGTCCAGTCCATAGCCAAGAGGAACAGCGTTGCAGGAAATAATCTGCTGTCTTGCCCCATAGCACTGCTGCTGAGTATTGATTGTAAGTGGGAACCTAGAAGAATTTATTCTTCAGGAGTTGTCATGGGAATCTAATGAAACATATGGGAAACTGAGATTTTTGGAAGGCTGATAAGGGAATGAAAAAAAAGCCCACCCAGAATTCACCTTTTGCTATAATCCAGGATGGTGTAAAGCTTTGTAACAAAAACGTGTTTGTAAGGGTAGTTTATTTTGGGAAAATCAAAGCACTTCCTCCAAAAGCCATTCTTGGAAATGGCTGAATTGTTTTAGCCAAAATGTCCTGAAACAAACAGCATCATGTTCCCCAGCATGGAAACTTTAAACACAAGTGGTTCCTCTTTGGCAAAATTTTAAACAATTTAAGACAGAATCCAAAAATAGAGAGTGACATTCAGTGCTAGACAGAGGTGGTATAACAAACTCTGCCCAACTTACATGGAAAAACAGCAAATGCAACAAGGCTTCTGGACCGAATACACATTGTTTTTGCAAATACCTTGTAAGTGATTCTTCTGTTTGTGATACTGAGGCAGTATGAATTGGCTGATTTTTTGCTAGAGATGGGGCCATCTGCCTCTCTAATGAGTTTACATTTCTAGTAGCAATGCCAGTTGATTTTGCTAGCCAGCAAGTGAAATTTTTGAATCGTTCCCAAAGGCAACTTTGTGACTTAGCAGGGTTAATTACATCTTCAAATAAACTCCTCATTCGGTTTTCAATATTCCTGTACATATTCTCAAGAGTATCTCAAATTTAAAACATAAAAACATGTAATAGTGGTTGTACTTACATAGAAATTTTTATCTGAAAATCATAAATGTTGTTTCTTTTCTGAGAGCAATCTCTTTTGTGCTTACAATACCTAATAAGTAGCATGTGGCACAAACTTCTTGCAAAAACTTATTACCAAGGCAGCCCTGATCTAACTAGAGACCTGCATCGCTGCAACCCTGTCAGGGTGACACAGGGACCGTGACAGGGTGGTGACACTGGGCTGTCACCTTTGCTCCAGTGGATTTACATTTCAATAATATGTAACTATTTTTACCTATGTGTACGGACGGGGAGATTCAGTTGAGAGGTTATATACCATTTCTTGGAGGTCACATAGCAAAGCAGGATTTGCCTGGCTTCTAGCTTCTGCCCACAGCTACTTCATTTCTAAACACTTCTATTTTTTTTTCTGTTTGTCTGCATGTTTTCCAGATTGCAAGTACACATGCCATGCTCACTGCCGAGATCTGGTGCACCTGGGCTGCCGGCGGAATGGGAAACTAATGGACTGCCTCGCTGCACATGGCACCTTAGATGGATCTGACAATGGTCAGGTAATAGATCTCGTGCTTGTGTAATTACTGCTGCCTCTTGTCAGCTCTGCATTGAAGCGTGGTCTGCCTGCTTCACCCGGCTGCTCGGGAATGATGTCTCACCTAGGCATGGCCAGCAATGCTAAATTTCCCACTCAAGGCTGTGATTTTGCGGAACGGCTGCTGCCACGTGGGTCACTGCTGCTCCAATGAGTCTGCAGCTAAACTAGCTGAGAAGTCATCCCACAAAAAGGTGTTTTTCCTGCTGGCTTGGCTGCCTGAGGTGGGTGACTGGCTCAGAGCAGGCGCGTGTGGCAGGGGCGAGAACACACAGCCGGGGCTCCCCTTCAGGCAGAGTCAGCCGGACCGCGAGACATCTCGCGGAGTGAGCTGGGTGACCAGGCGTCCTGTGCTGCCGAACGCAGTGCCGTGGGGCGGTGAGTGAAACTTGGGGCTTGCCTGTTTGTAACCATTAAAGATGCTCCTGGTTTTATCTGGGTTTGGTGATAATCCCCCAGCTCTCGTCAAACCCTGTTCCAGGTAATTTCAAATTTCCTCACCTGGATTCCCTGGCAGCTTCAGTGGGTCGTGATGTACCTCCTTATTTCCTCCCTTACACCACCACGTCGCATCAGCCCTTGCGTTTCACCACCGACATCAGGGCCTTTCTCCCTGCTCTTCCTTGTTCGGGGGACACATGTATTGGGTTTACGTGGTAAAGGTTTGGTAGCAGGGGGGCACAGGGGTGGCTTCCGTGAGAAGATTCCAGAAGCTGCCCCATGTCAGAT
>VXAL01002396.1:56357-81888 GCA_013399475.1 Chauna torquata | reverse complement strand
GAGCGGCAGAGACGAAGCGATGTGGGCTGACCGCAGCCCCCATTCCCCGTTCCCCTGTGCTGCGTGGGGGGAGGAGGTAGAAGAGGGTGGGTGGGGGGAAGGTGTTTGTAGTTTGCTTTTAGTTTCTCACTGCTCCAGTCTGCTAGTGATAGTAATAAATTATATTAATCTCCCTGTGCTGAGCTTGTTTTGCCTTTGATGGTAATTATTGAGCAATCTTCTTGTCCTTACCTCAGCCCTTGAGCACTTGTCCATCGTATTTTCTCCCCCTGTTCCTTTGAGGAGGGGGAGTGAGTGAGCAGTTGTGGTGGAGGTCCACTGCTCAGCTGGGTAAAACCACGACAACACATCAAAGCAGCACCCAAAGAGAGGTGGGAGTCCTCCAAGACAGAAGTTCACACAGGGATAATGAACCCTGTAGATCTTTAGTGCTCAGATAAAGGTTGCGTTGTGCTAACTAGCTCTTATCTTTTTGCGTTTTCAAATACATTTACCTTTTGTCATCCACAAAAGTCCTCCAACACTTAATCAGATGTTAAGCCGTTGGACAGACGTTCACACCTAACCAGTAGAAACTTCTGAGAGGGCACCAGAACTTCTCCATGTCCTTGCTAAGCTTGCTGAGCATGCTGCAGGCCAGCACAGGATTTTCTCTGCGAGTGCAGCATTTGTTTGGTAGGGGAGATGGTTGCCCCAGCCACCCAAACTGCAGCTGAGGACACAGTGTCTGTCGTGTGCCCTTCATGACTTGCTGTTGGGAAGAGTGAAGGGACTTACGTCAGACGCTGAGAGGATAGCATGGGTGGGGAGGAGGAAGGACACGGCAATGCAAGTTTTGGAAGTATGGGTGAATATCAGCAAGAAAATATCACAGGAGCAGAAAGGCAAGGCTGCGAAAAGCCATTGGTACTCTGCAAGGCATGTGTAGCTTGGCCACGAAAGAGATCTAAGAAAGAGCTAGTGTTGTCCTGGGTAGAGCAGCTATGAACACTGAGCAAGGAAACTGTGTCTTGTGGTTTGACCCTTACAGCACTCAGGGAAGCAGTTCTGTGCAACAAGATCACATTGAAGTACTGCTTTTTTTTCTATCGATTCCTTCTTACTGGACGGAGTCACAGTTCGGCTGATGGCTGTGGACAACAGTTGTTAGCAGATCTCCGTTTTCCTCACCAGCAGTCTGGGTCAGTGTGTGGCTGACAACAGATACAAGTAAGTGATGACTCAAATGCTATTTTCAGCATTCATCATCCATTGATTTTGAAGCAGCAATCATTTATACGCACAAAAACGGAAAGGTTTCGTACTCGGCGAAGTCCTGCTCTTTGTGCGCAGCTGTCCTGTGTGCGCAGCCCTGATGCCACTACTGCTGGGGGCTGCGGGGTTTGCTGTCTGCTTACCTGCTCAGACTGCTTGGTGTTTCTAGGACTTAGATTTCTGGTAGGTAAAAAGATTAGATTTTTTAAAAAAATCATTTCAAGATCTCTGAATGGAAACATTGTTACAAGAGCTGGCTTTTATGGCTTACTGTTATCGAAATACTACTCCTAGCTCAGTCAGCTGCCTTTTCAAAATAACTTTTGCCTTCAGGGCTGAAACTTTCTGCAGTTTCAGCTTTAAGGCAATTTTTCATTTCTGTTTAAATTTTGTATCTCCCTCTCCATTTTACATATGCAACTGTGGTGTTCAGTATAAGACAAGGCATTGGGTGATGGGAAAAAGGCTTAATTTATTCCCTTTGCAAAATTATTCTTGCATTCTTATTCTGTGAATGGAGTCTCGTCCGTGGAGTTTTAGTTATACCCAGTGTGTTTTGGAAGCAAATATTCCAATTGTCCTCACTTACCTTGTTTTGCTCATATCAGCAGGCAGTCTTAGAGCACACAAACTTCATTCCCTTTCAGATGAAAGTTAAACTGTTTCTTGAAGCCTCTGTGAAGAGGCACTCCAGGAGCATACCCAACGTGCTCCAGCCACTGACGGGCATTTGGTCCCACAGGACCAAAACAGAGAGTGTCTTAAGTAAAACCTCCGAAGTGTTTATACGGAGGACTTTGGGTTCTCAGCACCAATTCCTTTGCTTTACAGAGCTGCTCCTATTGCACCACAGGATTTGCTAACGTAGGCGTAAGATATTTGGCATGGAACAGTCCCCAGCCAGAAGCAGACTGATAAGTGTTCCAGCGAAGCCTGCTTTTGCTTTATCTACATCATGACTTTGAAAATCACATGGTATGCAAAACCAGTTAATTTTGCACCAAACTATGCTAATAAAATGCAGAGCTGCAAAGACCATGCATGTATCTGGGGATATCCCAGCCATACAGTGAGCGTCAACTGAAAACATGAAGGGATTACAGAGAACTGCTGGAAATCTACAGTATTTATGGAGAGGAATGCCTTGCTAACAGCCTGTGTAGTCCTGCCAGGGACTGGAGTACTTTGGTGCACCCACGAGTGGTCAGATAGGTTCCCAGTCTGGAATATAGACACACTGCTTGGCTTTGTTGATAAGCTATTGGAGCTCAAAAGCCTGAAGTTTGAGGTCCTTTCTGTGTATATATATATTTATATACACATATATTTCATTATAAAAAAGTCTAAGAAATTCAATTATGTAGCTATTTAGAGAGATCAGTAAGGCTGTGGGGTTAAATATTTGTAAATGAAACTCGCAGTTTCACACACGTTGCAAGTACCTGATGACAGAAGTATGTGGCTCAGGTGAAAAGGGGACGGTGTCTTGCTAATTCTCTGGCCTTAAATGTTTCCCTCCTGAAGAAGCTTCCTATAGAGACTAATGAGGAAATGAGTGTAAGCTCTCTGTGATCTTGTGATAGCACGCTTGGAAAAAGCAGCGGGCAGAGCTGCCAGTGTCCTCCAGAAGCGAGCAGGGGGGATGAGCAGAGCCCCCTTCCAGCACGGCTCCCCTCTGCTGCCACTCTGCTTCGCCACGGCAGCAGCACCTTCTGCCTGATGCTGCCAAGGGCTTCTGAAAGTCTAAGAAGTATGAAGCCATTATGTGGACTTTCATTTTTCCCCTGTTTTTTCAGCCCAGATAGATCAAAACTTTTAAAATTCTTCTGTGTGTGACATGGATACGATTTCTTTTCTCCTTCAAGAAAGCCTGCCTTCTCAAAGAGGTCCCACTGCACTCAGATTTCCCCAAAGACAGAGGGTGGTCATGGTTGAGGTCTGTATAAGACCGTAGGCGCTTGGTAAGGTATAGAAAGGGATATAGGATGTCCCAAATGACTTGGATAATAACATCCCCAAGATTGCTTCAGATTGCATGAACCCTCTGTGGAGAAGAGGGAGACTGCAAGAATGGAAACTTCTGGGTCTAGGTGGGCACTGAGGTTACCACTAAATGTAACTGGAACTGAAAGTAGCTTCAGTTCTTCCCAGGCAGGGGTGAGGCAGTTTGACATCTGTTTTCAAAAATATCCCCTTTGGGAAGAAAATGGACAATACAGAACAAAGTATCAACATGGAAATGCATGCAGGTCTTGATGAATAATGAAAGCTACTGTTGAGTTACTAATTGCTCTCCCATACTCACTCTTGGTAGTGGCTTGTACGCTGTACAGTGTGCATGTTTTTTATGCTTTCTATATTTCAGATCTCTGTTAAACCTGATTATGCTTGGTAGTAATTGAAAGTAGAAGAGGAAAACTGAATGACGTTTGTTTTGGCAGGCTGAGCGTAGTTTCATTTTTGCCAGTGACCGGGAGTGATTTCAAACCTGGAGCTGATTTCAGTTCCAATTGTGTGTGTTGCTCAGGCTGCTTTTAGAGAAATCCATTTCACATAAATAAAAGCCTTGGTAAATTATATAAGCTAGAAATTAGTCCCAAATTTTCAAAAAATAATTTAAGAGGTATCCACAGCAGTTCTGTCAGTACCATCTGCAGCCTTCCTTCACAGCAGTGTTACTAACATGGCTTTGCACAGTGTTGACTTAAGATCTTTAAATTATAACATATCTATATGTATACAGAAAACATAAATTGCAACATTTTAAGAAGTCTAATTTACTATATCAGATGTTTGGGCTTCTTTAATATTCTTTGGAGTAGGTATCATGAGTATGGAGTAGATATCCTCTGGTGCAGGTATCCACCAGGTTTTCCAGAGGGGACTGCATAAACACTTGGGTCAATGATAACTGAGATAGCAGTTAAATACTGCAAGTAGGGCTAATGCAAAAGATGCATTTAAGCAGTGAGAGTTTTTTAAAATGAAAAGTGGATCTTGGACCTTAGGATTTATTTTTTTTTAAGTATCTATTTCTGAAGGAAATACCACATTTTTGCAGACATTGTTGGCTTAATATCTTTTGATGAAAGTTTCAGTATCTTACACAGAAGGTGTTAAAACCTGGTGGATTTTCCTTTTCCCACCAGCAGCGTTTTCCCGCAGAGGGCAGGGAGCAGGACGCCCGCTGCGTGCAGCACAGCCCCTCTCCGTCTGCAGCCCTGGGCTCTGCTGTGCAGTTGTACACTCGTTCTGCTGCCAGAACAGCTCACAGCCCACAGCTGCCTCCCTACCCATCTCCTGAGGGACCACCACGAAAAAAGTGGCAGAAAGCACGTTATTGCATATAGATAAGTAATTCTGACCATCTCTTTCTAGCCTGTGGGTCAGAGGTTTTCCATCCCTTGCCAGAAAGGGGACCTCTTGCTGGAATTACCGTGAATTCAGGTTTCTTGGAAATATCTTCCTTTCCCATGTGGCATTTTTATTTCGTCAGAATTTGAGACCTTTTTGTATAGTTGCCTAGGATTTCCAGATGCCTGGCAGCTCAGGCAGTTCTGCTTTACCTAGCTCTCCAGGCATCCAGAAATCTTGGACACCCTATGCACAATCTTTACAGACTCACTTGGATTTGCTTAAAGCCAAATCGGTAAAAATTGGATGAGGCACACGGTGAGTGGACCTGTATCACCACACTACCAAACGACATATTACAGAAATTCATATATTTAACAGGGTAGACTTCAGCCTGCTGGCACCTGATGGGAATTTACAGCCCACAGAAGCAATCCTAATCATTTTGTTATACCACTACGGTTTTAAAACAGTATTTAAAAACCACACTTTTTCATCAGTAAATCTATCTTCAAACTTTTTTTCAGAAGTATTTGTTTTCCATTTGAAGTCCTTGAATAATAATATACAGGCCTCACCTTTCAGACAGAAAGGTAGCAAGTTCTCTGTTTAAAGGACACATTGCTGAAATCCAGAGAAGATCAATTATTGGTTGTTTAGCAACCGGATCAACTCCAGTCAAACAGCTCTGACTTTCTAGCTACATAACAGAAGCAGACGAGGCTTCAAATTACAGGAAAAACCTGCTATTAGACCAGGGGAACATTGCAAATGCACATTTGATTTCTGCATGGTTGCATGTTGTCATATTCAAGACATTTGTACAGTCTCTCTAGAAAACGATACACAGTGCTTCTTCAGTAATGTGTCCACCTTCAACATGCAATTTAGTCAGCTGTCATTCTAAGATCAATGTTATTCTTCCACCATTTATTTCTAAAACACACTATTCTTACTACTAACATTTTTCCACATTCCAGTTTGCGTTGTCAGTGTTGTGCCATATACATCTGATGTAAAATACTAATTACATGTTTTTATTGCGGCAGTCTTGTTCCTAATTCAAAGTTATTAGTATCTTCAAGGTATCTCAGTAGGCTCAGCAGAGCACAGACGATCACGTTACAAGTTTAATACAAGTAATATAGGCTTGCATGTCCCGTGTGTTCAGGTGATTTGCTGGTATTCAATTCAAGTACAATTGCCTCATTTTGCTGGAGAAAAACTGAAGGAGAATCAGTTCTGGGAAATGTTGTTTTATGGGTCGTGTACGTTGTACAACATGATATAGACACACGTTGAGGCGAGGGGTGGCCAGGCTCTGCCTGAGCAAGTGGGGGAAGCTGGCAACAAGCCAGGGTCCCGAGGGCTCTGCCTGTGATGGTTTGCAGCAAATAGATCAGAGCACAGTTTCTTTGTTATCTTTCGGGTAGATTTTCGACATGCAGATCAGGCCAGTGATCACTAGGAC
This sequence comes from Chauna torquata, assembly GCA_013399475.1. NCBI lineage: Eukaryota > Metazoa > Chordata > Aves > Anseriformes > Anhimidae > Chauna > Chauna torquata. The sequence goes on along the minus strand of VXAL01002396.1, from coordinate 75,809 downwards.
AATTGGTTTTGGTGGGGCATGTATAGGCAAATGTCTTTTGGCTGCCTGCATTGAAATGTGTGTGCTTGAAGAGAGGCATTTTGTTAGCATCACAGAATCACAGGATGGTTAAGGTTGGAAGGGACCTCTGGGTCCATCTGGTCCAACCCCCTGCTCAAGCAGGGACACGCAGAGCAGGCTGCCGAGGACCATGTTCAGGTGGCTTTTGAAGATCTCCAAGGAGGGAGACTCCACAATCTCTCTGGAGAATCTTTTCCAGTGGCCATCCACCTGCACAGTAAAGAGGTGCTTCCCAATACTCAGAGGAAACCTCCTGTGTTCTGGTTTGTGCCCATTGCCTCTTGTCCTGGCACTGGGCACCACTGAAAAGAGCCTGGCTCCATCCCCTTTGCACTGAGATGGGGGCTGACAAGAATCTCATGAAGTTCAACAAGGAGAAGGGCAAAGACCTGCACCTGGGGAGGAACAACCCCAGGCATCAGTACTTGCTTCCAGCTGGAAAGCAGCTTGGCAGAAAAGGACCTGGGGGTCCTGGTGGACACCAAGTTGAACATGAGCCAGCGATGTGCCCTTGCTACTAAGAAGGCTAATGGTATTCTTGGCTGCCTTAGGCAGAGTACTGCCAGCAGGTCAAGAGACGTGATCCTTCTGCTCTACCCAGCACTGGTGAGGCTGCATCTGGAGTGCTGTGTCCAGTTCTGGGGTCCTCAGTACAAGAGAGACCTGGACATACTGGAGGGAGTCCAACGCAGGGCCTGGATGAAGGGACTGGAGCACCTCTCCTGTGAGGGGAGGCTGAGAGAGCTGGGGCTGTTCAGCCTGGGGAAGAGGAGGCTCGGGGGGATCTTATCGATGTGTGTGATTGTACATGGAAGATGCTCAGTTGCTTGGTAATAAAGCACTAGCTATGATAGTGTCTTGAGTGCCTTACTTAACCCTTGAAACTTGCAAAGAAAATGAGCACTGGCTGGGAAACTGGTGAGTGTGTGGATCGATGGCAGCCCCGTGAGTCTCTGCCCCTGTGCAGGCCTGCACTGACTCTTCTCAAACATCGATGTGCGGTAGATGACAGACAGACAGCTAAACTTCCCCTCCTGCTGGAGATCAGCTGGTAAACGGGGTGACAGTCATTTTCATCCCTCCCTTCACAACCTGCCTGATTTACTGCGTATCCATAAAAATACATATTCATATACCTCAACCAAAATGAAGTTCCAGCAGCCCAGCAGCCGCGTCAGGGCTGTCATACCCTATTAATCCACAGGGGTGACTGGTTTCCAAACAGGGTCCAAAGAAATATTTAATATCGCACACATTCTAGTGTGCTTATTCACCAGGCTGGTTTTATTTCACGTTTGAGGTTCAGGAAGGAAGCTGGGCTGGAATAATGATTGCAGGCTACTTAATTCACCCCACATAGACCTGCCCAAAGAAAATAATAAGACAGTAGCAAGGCTGATTAGAATAAAAAGTCAGGACTGTTGTGATACTTGCATCCCATTTTCTCATCCAAATTGGTTTAAATATTCTTGGAGCTTCGCCCTCTCTCTCTCTTTTAACTGTATCAGGCTTCTTTTGTTGACTTATGGTGTTAGCAGCTGTTGGAAATTTACAGAGAAGAGATTGCTGCTGCCTTTTGACTCAGTGCAGGAAGGGCATGATGCAAAACCTTCCCTGGTGGGGAAGGAAGGTGGGGAGCAGTTTTTGATTATTTTTAATGATAACATTGCTGGGTGAAGATATGAAAATATTTGTTCCCAGCCTTTGATCCAAGTGGTTTGCCGACCAGCAGCCCCACAGACAGCTGTTAGGAAAACAGGTAGAGAACAGAGCCCTATGTTGTTCTGATGCAGTCCTGTTTATCTTAGAAGAATGTAAAGTGCTGTTTCCCCAAGAGCAGGGAATCAAACGACAGCAGGTAGCATTTTTGCTTACTGATTCAAGGCTTCCTCTATCTGGGGACACTGCCTAAAAGCTACCATTGAGGCTTTTACTTGGTGCCCAGCTCTCAGCCTTTGTCCTGATGGTCTGTCCGGAGTCCTCCTCGTGTGCTCTGCTCACCAAACAGCAGGCAGAGCAGCCCTCCTGTCTTCATAAGCTCAGTTTCTCCCCAGTTTGGCAGGTGTTCTCTGTGGTGGTTCCTGTTCTTCCAAGGATCTTGCTGTACAGTGAAGCTCCCTTCTCATCTGTGTTGTCTCACGTCAGTCTGCTCCACAGGAAATGTGGATAAGAACTTACATATTCCCTGTTTACTCTGCAAATAATGTTATGGGTGCATGAAAATTCAGCAATGTAGTAATGCTAATGCTTCACTGTATTTACTCTGGGGGAGGAAACTGCCACCAGTTACTACATCATTTAAAAGCAATGGCAATGAAGTCATACTACTTAAACCTAAGCAGTCCTCTTCTTCCTACCCAAACCATAAAGAAGTAGCTGGCTTTCCTAGGGTCAAAACATACCAGGTTCTTGTCACAACTGTGGGAGACCTCAAGCAGTAATCACTTGTCATGTCTCTGTTTTTATTTAACCTAAGCCTCCATTCCTGCAGCTTAGGTTCCAGTGGGGGTCTTACACCTCTGGTTCCTGTGACCTGATCCTCTACTACCATGCCAAAGAAGCTACCCAGATACGAAAGGCTGTTGTGTTTCTTCTGAACACAGAGACAAAGCCAAAAAATGCAGATTCCTACAAGCTTTTTAGATCTGGTTTGTTCTAAAAAGAATAAGCTGGTGATCAGCTACTCATTTTTTATTTCCTTGAATGTGTATTTCACAAATGATGTAACAACCCTTTCAAAAATGAGAGAAACTCATCACTTTATTCATCACGAATCATGGATAAAGTCATCGCTTTTTTTATCATCACTTCATTCAAGACATACACTTTACATTATGGTTGTGATATTCTGGATCAGATTTTTGATCCAGAGATCACTTTACATCTTGATCACCTTTCACCTGTGACCTTTAGATTTCTTAGGACTCATATTTCTTTTGTATCTACATCTGTTTTGTCTTGCCAAGAAAAGAAATTCACATATTACCTGGAAGAAAAAAAAAGTAAGAAAAAGTTTGAGAGATTTGACATACTTGGCAAGTAAAGTAGTTGTCCATTGCAGCCTCTTTTATTAAGCATGTCTTCTGTGTATTGTCTCAGCAAACAGTTTGCATATAATCTCCAGGCAGTCTTCAGCTGGATTGACAGAGAGCAGCCTACATGACTGTCTCCTCTGTGTGGGTACAGACTGGGGACTGCAGCTGCTTCCATTTCCCCACCCCTCTTGATTCAGGTTTGGACCACCTGCACAGCCAGGAGTTGGTGGGGAGGTCAGCGATCCAGTCATGAACTGAGGAGGCTGCAAGGTGGAGCGGTCTGTTGTTTTTCCTGAAAAAGGTATACAGCATCCTGAGTCTTCCAGTCACTTCCTTGTTCTGTGACCCAGTTCGTAACCAGGAGGCCTCTCTGAAGGGTGAGTTTTGGATCAGCACCTGGCCCAGATGATGCTGGAGCCATGCTGCTTGGAAGGCGAACAGTGCCCTGACAAGATAAACCCACCCGGTCTCTGCATGCCTGCCCTGTATAGATAATCCAACAAAGAAAATGGAGGAAATCTTACCTGCCCTTTACGTTTGAGAGGAATATTTTCATCATGGGTCCACAAGAGGTCTTTAAAAACATACGCCACAACCAGTGCCATGAACCAATGGAGAGTGGCAAATGACCATTTAAAGTGTTTTGCCTACTGATGTGCTGCAGTCAGCTGGATAACTGGATAAAACTATTTGCTTTGCCTAAGTTATAGATTTATTGCTTCTCCACCTCTTTCTCTGCTAGTGCTTGCAAGTGTGCATGTAGCCATGGTCAATCCCCTTTTAAGGTTTTGTCTTCTCTGACCGACTATTTGTTTACAGCAAGATAAGTACAATCATTGATTATTTTGCTTTACAATCGTAAGTGAGAACAAAGCCATGGTGACAGTTACCATGGGGCAGCAGGATGAGGTCAGCATCCTGTCTAGGGCTGACCTCACCTAACTGACTTCAGGATAAAATTATGCTGTCTTGATTTCACTAAACTTTTGTATCACAGTGACCTTATCAAACTCGTCTACAACATTTTTCTCTGGGGAAGGAAGACCTGCGTGTAGCTAGGCTGACCACTGCTTTTACATTTGCCATCACTCCTGTACTCATGTTTAGAGGAACGTTGCTCTCAGTACACACTCTGCATTTTCCGTTTGCACTGCCCGCTCCCTGCAACCTTCCTTTTGCTGTTCTGACTAGTATTTTCCTTTACAGTAACCTTGGACAGATTTCTTTATCTGCATATATGACTAATCAGTAAGGTCTTATGATTATTATAAAGCAATTTGTTGGAGGTAGGAATTAGAGCATGAAACTGGGACTGAGGAAACCAGATCTGCAGTCCTTGCTCTACTAATAACTGATTAGATATGGCCTTCAGCAAGTCAATTTGGCCTCAGTTTTCAGATGTACTGATTTAATTTTCAGTCTCTCGCCTCCAGCTTTCTTTTCTTCCTTCTTCTAGGAGGAGGGAGGTGCTCATGGTATGCAAACCTTGTATTTCATTCTACCTCAAAAACGTCTCGGTCTGGGGAGTCAGAAGTAGGAGAAATTTTTGGAAATGGTGATGTTGTGATTAATGTTCCTTGCATATCTACTGCTCTTAATCATGCTGAGGACAAACTCTTCTTTGCAAAGTATTGTGGGCAAATAAATACAGCATGTGGCACATCTGTGTGTCAGCAGCAAGCAGAGTTCTCTTCTCAGAACTTGATTGTTTCTTAATTTGTTCATGCTTTGCCCATACTTCTGTGGTACTGCAATCAAGTCCTGCAGAGTGATTTATCACAGAATACTCCTGAATTTGTTAAAGAATTTGTAGTCTGGGGAAGGAAGGCAAAGATGAATTCTTAACATTGAGGGTTAAAAATAGGATAAGCTCGGAGGTAACAGTACAGGAGAGGGGAAAGAGTAAGATCTCTGGCCGCTGCATTTGTGAACTATGATTTTACTGAGTACTTTATATTTTTCTCCACAATTAACAAATATAGCTAGTGACTGGAACAATTTCTTGGAGTAAACAAATGCAAGAAATAAGTTTTAGAAATACCTAGTACCCATACTCCAGCTGTAACTAGGCAGCTGCTGTCTGTCTGAGAAGTGTTCCTGATATCACTTGTCAGTGGTAGATCCAAGCTTCTCTTCCTCTCTCCTGAAACAATTTGGGCCTCCTCCTCCTCTTTTTTCCCATCCTCTTCATCCGATCCCTGCGCTCCAGGCCCCGGCTCTCCCTTTGCCCCTAACACCTCCTCCTCCCAGGATATTTTCTGCAGTGCATACTCCAGCAAAACCTGCATGTATGTGGCTAAACCATCTCTCTGAGATCCTCTGTCTCCCAGTGGGCGACCTGACCCTGAGCCTGGTCCACAGCTCCCCAAAGCTTCCCCCGGACCAGCCCCACACTCCCCCCGCCGCTGGGCTTCACCCCCTTGCTGCCAGGTCCGACCACACTACCTAGGAGTCGCTCATCCCACATGCATGACCACCATCTCCTCCAGCTTTCTTGAATCCTGGCAGAAAAAGCTGCCCTGGGTGGTGGGGCAGGAGAGAGGAGAGAACTTTACATGCAGAGAAAGAGGAAGAGAGAAACAGAAAAGAGACAAGGAAAGCAGACAAGCCATCTGGATTTTCTCTCCCTCTCTCTCCTACCACACAGTCTGGACCTCCCAGGGCAACCCCACTCTTGGGTGTGAGAATCATTGCATTGGAGTAGACAGTGAAAAAGGAGATGTAGGGCCCAACGGAGGCAGTGAGACCAAAGTTTTGTTACAACAGATCCAGTTTCAATAACAATTTGTAAACATCTATTAACCTTTTTTTCTTTTTCTTTCTTTTTTTTTTTTTTTCCAAAGTGTCCTTAGCTCACATTTTTGATCCTTCTTTAGACTGAGGTTGCCTGCTGGAGAGTCAGCACGGCATGCCCCAGAGCACTCCTGGTGCTGGGAACAGGAGCTACCCCGCATCCTGAGCCAGAAAGAGAGGTTAGCAGAGATGGGGCCTCTGAGGCAAGGGAAATGTGCCTGCCTCGATCCCACCCATCCCCAGGCTGCCCTAATTTTAGGATTAGTTGGCAATTGCCCCTCATACTGAGGACGGAGGCAGCATTTCATAGACGAGTCCTCTAGACTGTGCTAAAGCAAAGTGCATAACAGCAGTATTTCCTGGTCACTCCACACTCTTCCTCACACTTTCATTTCTTTTAAGTCACCTGTGGTTTTTGGCTGCAATTAAGAAGCAAAAATTTCTGGCAGTTCTGCTGTAGTCATATTTGGCAGTTTCGCCTGTTACTTCCAGTAATTATCTTCATGTCACAGATACGCCCTAAGTGCCAGCTTTAGGAAAACATTCCACCTTGCTGGCGTTTTAATGAGGAAACAGATTCTTTAGGAAATTGCTTTTCTCCAAGAACAACCCTTTCTTTACACTCTTGCTGCGGTCTTTTGAAATGGCTGCGTTCGAAATTCAAAATATGCTGATCTCAAAATCATGTCAGTGGCCGACCCGCAGAATCTATTGGCAGGGATGCTGGGGGCAGTTCACTCTGCCCCCAACCGCCTGCTCCGTTTTGGCAGCCGCACGCTTTCTGGCCCTAGTGCCAGCCAAGTTAGGAGCCAGATCTTTACACGCTGTCCCGTAGATGCACCTTATCTTATTATCTGTGCGATGAATTAGAAGTAAAGCACAGGCTGCTGTTTGCCTCCCAGCGTTGTTTTGAATCGACCCGGTAGAGCTGGGTATGGATTCACGGCGGTGGGTATGCCCACCAGACCCCCAGTGAGGAGGGGGACAACTCGCTGCATTCCCTTGCATGGGTATCTGCGTTGTGGTCGCTGTCAGCCGGTGTGAGCCACAGCAGGCATGCCTCTAACAGCAGCAAAGCACATAGAGGCAGATCCGCCCGAAAAAGCAGATGCTGATGCAGATGTTAAGGCTGCACTGGGGACTGCTGCTCGCCGACTGCGGTGCGGGGGTCTGTGGCAGGAGATTGCTTCCAGGATGTGGATGTGACAATCCTGGGGATGGCTCGCAGGGCCGGTGTGCATCTGTGTTTCAAATCCTCACTGCCACAAGCCTCCTTGAAAAGTTTTGCAGATTTTTCCTGAGTTAATTTAAAAACGGGTCTTTGAAACACGTAGATAGTGTTTAAAAAACTTCCAGATCCAAATAAAAAGAAGGTGGATGTCCCAGCGCACGCAGCAAAAAGTGTGAGCTCTTCAGCGTTGTTCTGCTGTAGTGTTACATTCGGTAATGTTTCTGACTTATTTGAGGTCTGCAAATAGACTACATGCTCACTGATTGCTTTCTGTCCTTGCAGTACAACCCATTTTTCAATTACCCTATGACTTGCTAATTTGGTCACGTCAGGGGAGGAGAGGAGCACCCGCAGTGTTAAATTACCTGCGCATACGGGCGTACGGACACGTCTGCAGATCCGCCGAGTCGCACAAACGCAGCCTCCCCTCAGCAGTGGTGGCTGTGGCTCCTCTCCAGACCTGGCACTCCAGGCACCCAGCGCAGGAGGGAGGACACGGGGCTGCCCCGTGGCTACGTGGGGGTCTGGCCCTGCACCTGCAGAACGAGGGGGTAGGTGATGGAGGCAGCGCACCGAGAGGAGCAAGCACTGATCAGCATGGCCTAAAGACAACATGTAAGAAGCAAAGGCCATCCCTTTCAAAACAAAAATGACGTCTTGTTTTTGCTGGATGCAGTGTTCTAACAGTTGGCGTTGGTGGATTGCCTTTGCTACTGGACCAAACCTGCGGTTCAGGTGGCACACGGCAGCGAGGCAGTGCTTGTGGCTCGCTCCGGCAGCGCTTTGTGCCCCGGAGCACTTTGTGTTCCTCTCCTCCATGGAGGCTGCCAGCTCCTGACTGGTGACATCTACCTTGGTATCGCTGCAGCAGTGTCCCGACCCCCGCCGCTGCCCAGCCTGTTTTCCTCCTGGGGAGCTCCATTTCGCCCCGAGGGATGGCTCAGCAAATGAAGCAGCTGCTCTGCTGTGGCAGATTTTGGCCTGGTGCTATAAAAAAAATGTATCAAAATTGGTTCCAGTTTATCCTAAGCCCTAAATTGAGGCAGTTCAGCAGCTGCTTTGTGAACAGCTGAGCTGTCTGCAGGGGGACGAGGAACCTCTGGGAGAGGGGCAGATTGGATTGATAGCTGAGGGCAAGAATAACTACTCGTGTCTGACCTGCATCTCCAGCCGCAGCAGTTGTGGGGCAGATCTCGACGTGGCAAAGAAAATTGGAGTTGCGGGCGATGTCTTCATGAATCCGTACAGAGCATTTTTATGTCAGTAGCAGAAGAGAAAACATGTAGAAACAAAGTGTTCAAATGTTGGTGGAAAACAGCTATATTTAGCAGCTCTAAAAATTGCCCAGTACAAGACATAAAGGAAATGTCTGTGGCAACCTACACTCCTCTGGTTTCACCTGCTGCGGTGTTTCTTTAGCCTAGAAATATCTGTAAAATAAGTAACAAAGCAGCTAAAGCTTCCCCAGAAGAAGTCCAAGCAAACTAAACTCATTTGCTGAAGCAGCTATTGCTGAACTATGAATTGACCTTGAGCTGTGTTGATTTGCTGTAATTCAAACCATCTGCACTCTGAAACAATTAAAGCCTTCAGATCTCCTAGGAGTTTCCTTCCTCTGATTATAACTTATGTGCTGTGGTAGAACACAGAGGTAAACAGCTAGTTAGCCCGGACCTCTGTGTCTGTGTAATTTTATGGCGCAGCACACACAGAACCATTTCCATTTGAAGTGGCAGTTGGCTTTCAAGTAGAAAGCGCAGCATATGCTCTGCGCCGAGTGCTGGAGTCATGGGTTGCAAAACAGCCCGGGCTGGACACATCTGCTCCACCTCCGCTGCCTCCCTCCCCCCAGCTTCTCCTTTGGAGATAATGTTTTCTGTGATTTTATAGACGTTTCTGTAAAATATGGGTCACTCTGCAGAGGCAGTGCCGAACTGTGAACCGTTCTTCTGCAAAGCCCTTGTTCATGTGCCTTGCTTGAGCCCCTCTCACGTCTCAAACAGCGGCATGTCAAAAATATTTCTGCGCAGCAAGCTTGTGACCATGCTTGAAGAAAAAGGATTGGATAACAATTACAAATTTGCTTCCGAGTTTGTTTCCTTTACCACTAAGATTTAAAATCAGTTTCCAGAAGCTCAGAGTTTGCACCTCTCTAAAGCCTTAAAAAATCAATCTATGGCCATGACATCGGAGTTTGGACATTGCTGTGGTGGGAAAATACCAGACGCTGGTTCTGTAGGATCCCTCTAGAATTTGTTATATCCTGTAATTGGCAACATTTCACATTAAAAGCACTGCAGTGTAAAACCTATTTTTACATGTTATTCCACCATTTCTCTCCATCCAAATGATAACAACATCAAAATTTTGGATCCTCCCTTTTCATATCACAGTGAAGAATAATCACCCAGGCTTGATAAAATAAGAAAAGAATTTTATTTTGCAACAATATGGTTTGATTGTTTGTTTGTTTTTCTGAATTTGGAAAACAAGTTTAACAATATAAACATAAGCAATGATCATAAAAATTGTTTAAATATTTTACTTTTAAAGCTAAGACTGAAGAGTAATCAGCAGACTTAGCAGAGCCTCGAAGTCAGGCGGGACTCTTTGTGCTGCTGAAGGCCTCCCAGGCACTGGTCACTCCCAGGCAGCGATCCCTGGCCTCCCACCAGGCAGAGCAAAGCAGCTCTGGTCCCCATTTCTCAGCGCTGTCCCCTCCAAGAGCAGGCTGCGTGCCCACACGCCCGTACCTGTGGATGCCAGATATGATGCCTGCGGTTTGTCAGTTCAGGGGGGAGGCTGCGGGGCAATGCTCACTGGGATAGGTGAGAGGATGGTGAAGAGCAGAGGAAGGCTGGGGTGTCCATGCTGCCGTGACAGAGTGATTTCTGGAGCTAACAACCCCCAGAAGCGTATCTGGGTTTGTTTTGAAAGGAATGTATGGATTCAGTGTGAAAGGGGGCCCAGATATGAACTAACATGTAAAACAGACTATCAGAGTGCCAGACCCTGGGACCGAATGGGGAAGCTGAATCATTCCACAGTGCAGGTCCAGCTCTTATAAATTTGATGCTATATTATGCATGTTATGTATAAACAGCTATCTGTAAAGGAATAGGCAGAAGTATATCGAATGCCAGATTTACAGTTTCCTTTGTGACCTTAGTACTGACTTGTGTCCGACCGGTGCTGGAGACCAGAGAAGTAATGAGGGTCTTGGTTAGGTCCTGCATGCAGGGCTGTGAGGCCGTGGTCAGTTATGAAGGAGGCATTTCCCAGCTGAGAAGCACTTGTCTTTGAAACCAGAATATGCCCCTTTTGTGTTGTTTTTTATACCGTCGTAGTTTTTTGTTAATGAAAAAGATAAAAGTAAGCAACGCCAACTTGTCCTGCATCAGCCCAGGGCTCAGGCTTTGACCTCTTTACCTGCAGCCTGACCAGACGTGGCAGCAGGCGAAGGCATGAAGAGCTTCTTTCCCTTGGGGTGGGAAGGTGCCACTGCTTCATCTAAGTGCAAATGAGGTTTCTTTCCTCTGGTCATCTCTTCCTCCCCCCCAAAGTGCTGTTGCAATATCTGAGCGATAGCACGCAGGTAGAGGAGAGCAAGAGCTGTACTACAGCCTCTCACTGGAGCACGGCCCCGTGCAGTCCGTGGCTCTGCTGGGCTTCTTCTCATGGAAGTAAGACACCTACCTCCCCCATCCTCTTCCCTCTATATATGAAACCAGGAGGCTGACTTTAAATCGGCTGAATTATGGATTCAAGATGCTGAGCATATCATTCCGCAGTCCTGAATGAAGAAAAGCAGCACTATATTTTCAGTATTTTGTTTTCTCTTTTCTAAGTTCTCCAAAATCCTCTCAGCCCCAATACATATGCTTTCCTTAGCTGCCCTTTCATCTAGTGTACTTTTCCTTAAGTTTCTTTTTTTAAAATATTCAGTATATTTTTTCTCTAAATCTTCCTTCAAAATTAGAAACATACATCTCAGCTTTCTTAGGCATGTGTTCTTCTTCTACCCAGAAATGCATCTGGCCATTTGTTCTGGGATTTTTTGGAAATTCTGGGTAGAAAAATCTGATTGTTATTTCAAAATACTACCTTTTTCTTTGCTTTCTACTTTGGCCAATTTGCTTATTTCTCACTTCTGTTTTTTTCCGGTCCCTTCGCTCCTGTCTCTTGCATCGGGGGAGGAAGAGCATGACAGCAATGGTGGGAATCAGGAAGCTCTTAGTTTGGTGAACGGGACACAGGCCAAATGTGAAAGGCAAGATTTAACTAAAAGAAAGTCCTATCTAGGGCAAACTTTTCAAAGGTGGTCACATGCTACTGAAAAAGTGAAAAATGTTCATCTTGTGCAGTGCTGCAGAAGTACGGGGGGAAAAAAATGAATTACTTTGCATTACCAGCTGGCTGCTCCTCTGTTGCCTGCTGGGTTGGTAGCTGGTGAGCACGCGGCAGGTGGGAACGCGGGAGCAGGACAGCCCCGAAGCGTCCCCAGCGCTCCGGCCAGCTGGGCAGGCGTGGGGCACCGCGCTGAGGGTGGATTTGACTAGCGTTTCGGTAACAAGCTTTCGGATTCGTTGTCCTGTCAAACAGCATTGTCTTCCTGGGATGTTTGTCCTGATGGATGGTTGTCAGGAGGATCTACTAGAAAGTCCTCTGCTTGGGGGGACAGTTTCTAGGGGGTTTCTACTATCTGTCACAACCAGACGTTATTAAACGGAGCAAAATGACATGTCTTAGACAGGACGACAGGACAACTTCTTGTTCTTTGTCTAGGAAATGACAATGTGGACTTGATTCCCTGATCAGAAGGCCCCTTCCCCCACCAATTTACCCATTAGAGGACAGATGCTGGGAATCAGATTGCAGCTACAGTGCATTAGGCCTCACATTTTCATGGTATTCACAAGCATGCTGAGCTTCCACAGTTGTGGTTTCTATACTTAAAACAGAAGGTCCTAGTTAATTTTACTGCCCCGAGTATTTTTACATACTGTTAGCAATCAGGAAGAAAATTAGAAGTCAGAGAATGTCTGTTTTCTGTACACTTTATTATAGAATATTTCCTTAAGATTATGTTTTCTCATACAGCAGCACTACCTACCGCTTTCCCTGGCAAGGCATGGGTGCTTACAAGGAATTAGATGACAGCACTCCCAGGCCTCTAAGCTTCCTTTACGCCAACCTTTACTTACACTTGCATCTGACTACTCACACCAACGGGACTGTGCGAGTGAGGACAAATTCTTCACCTATTTATTGAGCTGGGGTTTTTGGACTACATCTGGATGCTGACAGACTTCTGATCTGACCCTGTTAGGGCTGGCTACGGTGTAAGCTAAAAAGGCCATTGCTGCCGGGAACAGATTGCTAGATGTAATAACATGGCTCTCAGCTTTGAGCTCTCACTGGTATTGGCACATCTACTGATCTGTCTGTGCCACAGAAATCCAGCCTTGGAAAGGAGAGTGAGGGGTATGGCAAGACTCACTCCCTTACATTTGCACAGCTCTTTGAAATTCTCTGGTTAAATATATGACAGATATATGAACGATTTGTTCATCATTTGTAGTGTAAAATCTCCCTTTTTATAGCTGTGACAAGAAAGTACCTATATAATAATGCATTTTATACTCAAAAAAGAGGGAGAAAGGAAAATTTCTAGCAAATGGCTCTGTTTCGGAGAGCGCTTCTGCCTTAATAGGGACGCAAGTACCCTGCAAGCAAAATGCACACAAGTATGGTTGAGAATTGCTTTATGAGCTCTATCCAAATCCTCTCAAAGGCAATGTGAGCCTTTGAGTGGGTGCCGGTGGGTTTAGGATGAGGGCAGGCCGTGGGAAGGTTGGTGCTTTCACCATGTGGCGAGGCCAAACCCCACAGCACTGTCTTCAAATGGCAGAAATACCCCCTTGGTGAAGGTTGTACTTCTAGTCTTGTACTGGACAACCCTTTGTCGTCTCGCTAAGCTGGATCACAGACATTCAAATCTTTCTGAGATGAAAAGTGTTTTTTCTTGAATATTGTGGGAAACTGTAAAACTCTAACCAGGGCATGATGGTAATCCCAAAACTGTCAGAAAGGGTACAGGTTTCTCTCTATAGCTTTACATTGGAATTAAGACAAAGCCTCCAGCCCTCCGTTTTAAAACGTCCATGTTTAAAATTATGAGTAGCTCCACTGATTTCAGTAAGACTGTGCGTGTGGGTAGGTGGCCACATGTTTGCAGCATCGTAAAAAAGAAGACAAGCACAATCTGCTCTTTCCGCTCCCTTTTTATCTCCCTTCAAAGGGAGACTGACTGCTCCCAGCACAACCCCAAGTTGGGATCTGGGGTGAGCTTGCTCTGGGCTCTGTTACCTTGTGACCAGTCTAAGTGAGGGAGATCAAGGCCAAGATCCTGTGCGTGACTGTAAGCGTGTGAACATCTGAGCAAGGAAGAGATTACATGGGTTATATTAAGTTTCCAGGTATCCCTTTCATTTTGAGGACTTTTGATGAAATAGTTGCACTAAGGCAGGCAGAATTAAGAGTTTTAGGAGATGGAAAAGGATTCCTGATAGCGCTGCCTAAGGTTTTGTCTGTACATGGCAGATACTCATCCCCACCACATTTCTTCACAGGGCAGTGGAGGGAGGCTGTTGAACTGGCTCCTGCTTGTTTTCAGCCTGCACTCATGCGCCTGTGTGGCTGGAATGCCCTTGTTTGAATTAGCAAGTCACCAAGTATGAATCAAAGTGTAATTGTCGTTGCTGCCAGTGGTACTAAACAGACCTGAGCTATTAATTCAAGACAAATGGGAGAAATGAGTAAACAGAAAGTTTACTGGTCTGTGGAAACTACAGGCCTGAGTGGATGTTCTGCATTGGTTGTATTTCAATTTTATTGCTTTGCTTTGATCATTTGAAATTACCACTGTTTTCAGCTGGAATTTAGAAAAAATAAAAACATGATTTCTGAATTAATTCTTCCGATTTTAAAGGGATATTCTGTTACAAACTGTCTTTCTTCCTCTGCAACTTGTCTTTGCATCGTTTTTGCTATACAAACATAATTTGCATAATGAACATCACGGACTAATTATATTTTGCTGTAAAAATGTTACAAATAAGCCAAATCCAAAATGTTGTTAGGTAGGAACTCTTTTTGATTTCAGTCCTAAGCATATTTGAAGCTTTAGTATGTCCCACAGGGACCAATCATAGGTAAAGCTATGTACATGGTCAAGCCTTTACAGGATCAGGGCCAGCACTTGCAAAGACAAGTGAAGGCAGAAAATGAGAGGGAGAGAGAGAACCGCAGGGCTCCAGCAGCGACCAAAAGGGTTCCTTGCAGCAGCCAGGGGCTAGGGGCATCTTCCAAATTCATAGTGATTATAATTATACATGCTGCTAGGGTCATTAATGGAATTCTTCCTGCAAAACACTGGTGAAAGTAGAAAAGCAGGCAATCTGCAGACTGCTCCCTCGCCATTGAGGCTGCATCCAGCCTGGCTGTGTGAGACTTGACAAGCCAGCAGCTTTTTTGCCGACACTGAGGTCACACATTAGTACTTTATAGGCTAAAAGGTTTTGAAAATATTTGAAATTTTGGCATATTCTTAATTCCTTATTATCCTCTGGTCAAGGAAAAGCGATTGAGACTCTTGAGATCTCTGCCCTACTGTTTGTATTTTAATAGAAGAGCAGTCTTAAATGTTACGCGACTCTCCAAGCCCCTGCCCTGTCTTGCTTTTAGCTTTCCTGCTCCTTTGACACAGTGCCTTTTGAAACAGTCTGGCCAAAATCTGGAGAAAAGACCAAGGCCTGTATACAGAACGGAGCATCTTGGGCCCTGGCAGCCACTGCAGCCATAGTGGCAGAGTGAATGTTTGCTAAATTTCCCATTTTAATGAGTTCTCCGACTTTCTATGTCAGAGGGCTGAGGGGATGTTTTAGAAACGTGTAAACATCATGTGGTTGCTGATGGAGTTAATGTAAACTCTATAGCATGCTTTATCAGTTGTCCTGTTGTTTAGTCTGGGAAAGAGGAGAACGGGGGAACAAGGAGAGACCTCAAATACCCAAAAGGTTGCTATAAAAACGGTGATGGACTGCTCTCTGTCTCATCTTCTGTTATGGATGTAAACGAGATACTAAGATAGCCTTTCTAACTCCAATAGGTAGCTAAAAAACTCTGGAACAGATGACCTGCGAGGGAGATGTTAACTACCATAGCGTGTTTTAAGAATGGGTGAGCTAAAGGTCTGCAGGGATGCTGCAAAGACCTTGGTTCTTGCTTAGAGCAGGGGATGGATTTACTGAACTGCCCCCGGTAATCCTGTTCAGCCACACTTTCCTACGGTACTGTGATCACTCCAATAAAGTGACGTTTTAATGCAGATAAACAAATGAAGCTGCAAGACATTGTGACGCAGTCCGCCTCTATGAAATTCAGTATCTGCTTCTAAGGGTTATTTCAGCTGTGGTGGTTGAGAGTCCTAATCCTTGCCAAATTAATAAAATTATTCACACCCATTTTGCCATTTAGGAAGCTTAGCTTTAATTCCCACTTTTCTGGAAGCTATACCTGATATTTCATTTCTCTAAACTGACTCTCCAAAACCACAAAATAATTTAAAGCTGAATTTTATCCTTGAATGTAGTAGTGATTTTAAATATTGTTCTTCCCCTTACATAACAAATAACTGTATATTACACAGGTTATCCTTGCCTGTGATTGCTTTTTGTTAATGTTGTATTCATGTGAATCTAGTTTGGGAACACTGAGTGCCCATTACTATTTTTGGTTGTATTACTTGAGTCACCACTTTCAAGTGGCTTGAACGGGCTATAGCTTAAAAACATTCTGAAATTCTATCTGCGTCATCAAGCTTTGTTAAATAAACAAAAAAGTTTCTTCTTGTTTTCTTCACAGGTGCACCTATAGCACTGCTTGCTACTTGAACCTCATTGTTCATTTAAATAAAAAGTATCTTCATCTTCTTGCCAGTTGCCTGTGTGATCATATGGTAACTGATTGCCAGCTTAATTTCTCACTGAACTGAGTTATTTCTTGGAATGAGTGATTGAGAGCCTCGTAGAGCTTGTCTGTGTTTTAAATCTCTCTCCTGTGCCACATTTCTTGAATTTTAACTTCATTATTTTTACCTAATGCTTCATGAATTCTCCTTAAGAACAAGTATGCTGTCAGAAACTTTATTACTAACTTTATCGTGAGACATGGCTGTCTTTGTTTATATCATGCAGTGCTATTTTTTTGGTTGACTATTTAAGAGGCCTGTCAGAGGGGACCAAAAATGATCCAAGGCTGGTAGTCTAGAGTCCGTGCAGCACCTAACAAGCAAACAAAGAGCACTGGATGAATCATACCTACCTAAGGCCAAGAAATCCATTTGAGAAGGCGGAAATGTACTCTTCTGGGGAGAGACATTACAAAATTGGACAGAAAGTAGCCTGGGAACAGTAAATCCATGGGGAAGTATAATCCATGCATCTGGGTGTTACATGGCCCTTTGGAGTCCCACCATCAGAAGACAGCCCATTCCAGTTCCCAGCTGGAGAGCCTTGATGCTTAACATCCGCCGAGTCCATGGCGCAGTGTAAAATGACAGTAATCACGGAGAGATGGAAGCTGAAAGGAGATGTCTAAGGAGGACTTTTCTCCTTTTAAAGCTTCTGGAAGTTTTAGTGGGTACATGACACTGATTATAAAGTAGGTGGTGTTTAGAGTGGACCAGGCAGTAGTATCTCAAGTGACAACATATTGCTGTGCTTTAGAAGGAAAATCTGTGCTTATTGGTGCTGTTGTAAATAAAACATAGGCCTGATACATTAGCAGATTTTATCTGAACTTCATTAAGCCGAATTACTGTCCTGGTAATGCAGTCTGTGGGGTCATATTTAGGCCTATATCTGTTGAGTCTTTTAGTTCTGACCAGACGGTACTATACTGAAATGACGGATCTACAAGCTGAGATCACCTGGATTAGTTTAAAATTCATTACGAGAAATATACCTGTATAGGAGGATAGGGAAACCAATTACATTTTAAGTATCAGTCTTGCAAAATACTTGATAGGATGTGCATATATTATTGCAAGCACCAAGCAAATCAGAATTAAAAGGCATCACATCTGCTTGTACCTTCATGTGAATTCTTCGATTCAGTGTCACATCTGAAAAAAATTAAGAGGACACTGTCAAAATTAGCAGGCTTAAAAACTGAGCTCTATTTGAAGAGTGAATACATATCGGAAGGTATATCACAAAAAACTTAGATGTACTTTCTCCATCAGTTTTCATTGCAGCAGGAGAAAACTATACTGTAAATCTTTCAGTGTCATCAATAGAAACGATGCTTCACAGACAAGGTGAATGTCCTGCCCTGCTGCCCGAGAACACACAAACCGGAGCCCAGGACATGCAACTGATACTGCACAGATGGACTGAAGCTCCCTTGCGGCAGCTTATTGTCTTTACGGTCCTTTTTGTGAGCTCGACGATGGGTTTTGAGGCTGTGGCTAAGCAAACAGGCTATGCACACAATGCCTTTTGTTGCTGGGGAGTCGGTCAAGTGTGCCAGTGGGTAACGTTTAAAAACACCTTTGTAGCTGAAAAACAGAAATCCCATTTTGCGGTACACCCAAGTCACTTAAAATCTTCACTTTGATCATGATCATAGTTAGGGGCCTTACACCTCGAAGCTCTGGAAACTGCGATTACTGGGTTTTGGACAGGTTCAGAGGCAAGACCAGCAGATCTCTAGTGGGACTTCCCTTGGGCATAGGTCTGGTCTCAGCGAGTCAGATAACACAAAGCTCATTTGTCCTAAAGGAAGCGTTTTAATACCTTTCAGTTGCATTCAGGTAACTCGGCATTCAACTTAAAGTTATCTTCAACACTGTGGAGCTTTCCAGTGCCGACAAGCAGGCTCAAGATCTGACACATTCACATCCACACTGTTAAACTTAATTAGTTGTTTTTGAAAGCTATGCTAGATTCTAATACGCCAGATGCCAAACTCAATACAAAGACCTGGGAGAATCCGAGTTGACAGGAAAGTAAGGATTTAGCACCCCCGGACAGACTAACTGCGTTTAGTGCTCACGTGAGCTGTTTTGCTGGTGTTGCGGTGACTTGATCGACGTGTATGGCAGAGTGGTGCGGGAAGAGCACCTACCCGACCCCGTCCCCACTGGGGCACGGGGACAGCATCACACACGTAGCCAGCGAGGTGTTTGTGAAGGGCCAGCGAGATGGGGACGGGGGAAGAGGGAAAGGAGGCGTCAGCTGAAGTTGTCCCAGACACATCCATGGCTGAGTACTAAGACCATGGGAGCCGAAGCGCTGGATCAGACCACAGCTTGGCAAGCACGCAGTATCACAACCACTTAAACTAATCCAAGGCCGCGCTGCTGCCGAAAGGTGCAGCCTGCCCTCCCTCCCGATCCCCGCCGTGCTCGGAGCCTGACTCACTTCCCCCCGCGGGACCACCGGCACGGGGGAGACGCCGGGATCGCGGGGCCAAGGGCCTGCAGGAAAGGCAAGCCTGCTTTTTCGGGCAGCTGTGAGGGCTTAGGAAGCCGTACCTTAAAGCCAGTATCCTGTCTCTGACAGTGACCAGCGCTAGATAAATTAATGGGAGATATAAGAAACCCTGAAACAGGTAATTACGGAGCGACTTGGCCTTCAGGCATTGTCTGCCACTTCCCCCCGCTAGAAACTGAGCTTGATTTATGCCCTGCTTCGTCCCAGAACTTCTGTGTTTTTAAACGTGTTTTCCAGTTGCAGTTCTGGATATTCCTGCCATCCCTACCCTTATCTAATCTCGGCCAAGCCTTTACAAGCATCACTCCTCATCGCGTCCCGGGGCGATGAATTCCTCGTACTTAATCGTCTGTGGGCCCAGGGAGGCCAGCCGCCCGCAGCAGTGCTCAGGGTTATTGCTGTTCAAGCACCGGGGCTGCGAGCAGTTTTAAAATTTAAATTGAAGTTTTACTACAAGAACAAACCAGGAAAGACTTGCAATTATTCTGCCGGTAGTTGTTTCTTAATACGTTGCTCCGTGCAGGCACGGAGGAGAACGAAACCGGGTAATCGTGAGGGGAAAGTCCCTCAGCGAGGTCCCCCTCGGCCGCCTCTCTGCTGAGGGGCCGGGAGAGAGGAGGGAAGCGCTTAGGTGGAGGGTGCCGGAGGGCGGCTCAGCAACCTCCCGCCCGCGCCTGGGCTTTCACCTCCCGCCGCCCCCGCGGCGCTGCGGCCCCGGCTGCCGAGCACCGCCCGCGTCCCACAGCCCGTCCCGGCGGCCGTCGGGCGGCCCCCG